>JABWTJ010000928.1:94195-212361 GCA_016801875.1 Solanum sitiens | reverse complement strand
GAGGCTGCGGAACAGAGGTTAAACGGGTTGAATGAGCTTGATGAATTTTGCTTGAAGGCATATGAAAGTTCATCCCTCTACAAAGAAAAGATGAAGAAGTACCATGACCAAAAGATTGAGAAGCGCGATTTTTTGGTTGGGGATTTGGTGCTTTTATTCAACTCTAGGTTGTGCTTGTTTCCAGTCAAACTCAAGTCCAAATAGACTGGGCCCTACCTGATCACTCAACTATTCCCTCATGGTGTAGTTGAGTTGGAGAACAAGGAGGGTGTGCGGTTTAAGGTGAATGGACAGCGTATCAAAATCTATCTGGGGCATGCTGAATCGGTGAATGAAGTGATTGAGGCATACCATCTTGATGAAGTCTGAGTAATCAAGAGTCCTCCGTCGTGCCGCGACGTTAAATCAAGCGCTGATTGGGAGGCAACCCAATATGTATCCTCTAGCCAACTATAGGTCTTTTATTACTTTCTAGGAATAGTTGCATTATTCTTGTGTTTATTTCTGTAATGTTCTGTCTGACTGTTCTTTTCTTTTTCATTAGTAGTGTTGGCTAGAGCATAGATTAGGGTCCGTGTCGAAAAGTATCCTGAAAATACAAAAAAAAAAAGGAGTAGCTTAATGGGTGTTCAATGTGCAGGTATCAAATCACCAGAAATCTGCAGAAAATTGGTCTGCTGCACTCATCGACGGAACCATCGATGGACCGTCGTGCCTTCGATGGACCGTCGTTGGGATCCGTCATCCCCAGGTATGTCTTTCAAATTTTCCCAAGTTAGGGAACCCTCGACGGACACCCATGACGGACCGTTGCACCTGTTACGGTCCATCGACGGGGAATCATCGCGTCTTTCACCCACAACCCGACCCGACCCGTCCGGCTGAATATTAAAAGTTTTAACCTTTTAAACTTCCCACATCTTCATTTAACCCTCATAACAATTTCTTTCCCCATTTCCTACCATTTCCCCCCACTTCCTCACCATTAACTCCCATTCCCTCTCCTATCTTCTGATTTCCATCACTTTCCCATATTCCTACAGTCCCTTTCTCTTCCGAATTCTCCAAGTTTCTTCAGTCCATTGGCGATCGGTATTCGTGGTTTTTGAGTTGTTGTTCAACTACCTGTGCCTTACTTCTTGCTCATCTACTCCAGTTATCAGGTACTCATGGCTCCTAAGCACGACCTCGCCTACTCACGAGGCCTTTCCAAGTCCGTCGCCCCATCCAATCGACTGTTCATAGGCTCAGATGATGAGCGTGAACCAGAGTACGTGCCACCTGTCACCCGGACTGCTACACCTGCTGCCCGCCCCACTAGAGCAACTCCCACGTGGGTGGCGCCCGGCGTAGTCACTGCCTCCCAGTCTGACGAGGAGCGTATACTGACCGTCACACCTTCAGGGTCGGCTACACATTCAGAGGGAGAGTTTGGCCTGTGGAGGCATCCGCCTCTGAGGAAGCTTCTGGTTTTGACGAGGTCTCTGGATCTATGGAGGACTCTGCTTCTGCCTCGGCTGATGAGGTTGATAGTGCTGCCTCTACTCCAGCACCCCAGAATGGCGTCCCTGCTCCGGTTGCTGATCAACCGAACAAATGGTGTGTTGAGGGGATGTATTAGGTATACACTAACTCTAAGATGCCTAATGACAAGGGGGTCATGACCCGGACACTGACACTTGAGTGGCGGGTTCTCACGGGTAGCATGTCCACCATGCTAGCCATACATTAGTTGTTCACCAGACATCGGTTGGAGTGGACGACTCGGGATGTAGGCCACAACAGTGAGGAGATGGTCCGAGAGTTCTATGCCTCCTATGTGGCGACTTTCCGATATCAGCTAGATAGGCGGGCAACCCCCGCTAAACATGCTCCTTTAGATTACGTCCGAGTCTGTGGCAAGTGGGTTGACATTTCCCTGACGGCCATCCACAGGTTTCTCTATGGTGCGGATGTTGATGCAACCCGAACACCCATCACCGCCGAGTTTGACTATTGGTGGAAGTTGATTAAAGATGGCCGGTTCCAGCGTGATCCAGATTGAGAGAGACCACCAAGCGGAGGATTGCACAATACCTTTCTGTTGATGGTGAGGCTGCCAATTGGGTGCTGGAGCCCAAGGGAAGTATCAAGAAGGCTAACCTCACCTTCCCAGCCAAGTTTTTGTGGTTACTAGTCCGACACTGCCTTTCCCCCATTGCAGCTGACAACATTATCACTTGGGATAGTGTGGTACTGATGGCTGCGATGATTGCAGGGTTCGAGGTCGATTTTGCATGGCTACTACAGGCGGTGATGCACGAGAGGGCCTTCAAGGCCACTACTACTTACCCCTTCCCATGCATGGTTTTTGCTTTGTGCAGGTTAGCAGGAGTGCCTGTGTGGCACATGGATTTTCTCAAGACCCCACCGGGAACAGTAGATATCGGCCTCATTCGGGATGAGGCCAATGAGTTGGCTCCCCACAGAGGGCCCCGTCTGGAGGTGCAGCCACTTGGTGAGACCCTAGCGGCAACGGTTGAGCAAGCCCAAGAGGCTAACCCAGATACTTCTGAGCCGACCGACACCACTCCGGTCAAGTCTATCCCAGGTGGTAGCATCACTCCTAGCTCCTCTCGATCGACTCCACCTGTTACTCTGGTCCCACTTGCTCGGGTCTAGAAACTTGAGGGCCAGACGGCCATACTTATGCACCACATCTAGCCTTGGATGCAGAAGTCTATTGCCAAAGCAGATGAGCTCTTAGAGAGAAAGATGGCCCAGCACACTGAGCGGAAGGTCATGGAGGTCCACCAGCGCTTGGACGCTTTTGAACTGCGGGTTCTTGCCCGACCAGCCCCTACTGTGGATGTGACATCTCTTCAGACTGCTGTGGCGAGTCTGCGAGCTGAATTAGATACTATACTAGAGGCTCGGGTGCCAGAGTCTGAGGGCCCTTATGCAGAGCCTGCTGAGGACATGGTGTTGGCTGCTCTATTCGCCACTACTGATGTTCCACCACCTCCACCACGAGAGCGTGCCAAGAGGCACCGTATTAGAGATGATGATGAGTCCCGGGCTCGGAAGAAGGAGCGCCATGAGTTGGAGGCTGTGAGATGATCCTCGCTTATTGATGAGGAGGCCCGCCAGTTGAGGGTTATGGAGGTGGCTGCTGGAGCGTCTAGTTCCAGAGTTGCAGAGGCTAAGAGGAGCACTACTGATGGTGCTGTCATTGCTGAGGAAACTACTGATGGTGTCCCTACTTCAGAGGGAGTGGGTACCGAGAAACTGGACCCGCCAACTTGTTGATCACCGACGCTTTGCCCCTTAGGTTTGCTTCACCTACCACTCTATTTTACGTACTTTTATGCATTGGGAACAATTGCATTTTTTTTTTGTTGGTGGTGTGGTAAATGGAAAGTGAGTGCTAAGATGAAGTCTGATTAGCCCAACTTACGATCCTTTCTTGTGGTTTTCTAGCCTGTTTTCTTTTCCCCCAACAAACTGGTTACTTTATTGTTGGACCGGTATATTTGTATCTTTTGTACATAGTATAGAAATGGACTCTGAAGCATGATGGCTAAACAAAAATTATATCCTGATTTTAACAAAAATGATGCATGACTAGCCATAGTAACTGATAAATGTATGGCTCTAAGTATGAAACAGAGATACACTAATGCATGACCCTAAATCTAAGACTCAAACTAGGTGCCTGAAAATCTGGTAGAGTAATGAAATGTCAAGTGAGTGTGAGGAAATTTGAATATTCCACCATTGGTACTGAGCTGGAACTTGCCTAGTTAGTCCTGCTAAAAGTAAGCCAGAATAGACAATTAGGAAAGGATCATAGCTTATTCAATATAGCCAATCTTTAGCCTAAATAACAGAAAACCGAATGAAATTAATCCCACTTTTATCCAAATGATTTGAGCTTAAAATAGACCTTTCTTTTTCAACCCAACTGATCTTCTTTGTGAACAATGTGTTGTCCCTGGTCCCTCCTTGGACATGTGCACCTCAGCTTATGCCAAAAGCATAAGTTGAGGGTAGCTAATACAGCAAACAACCTTGTCATTGCCCTGACCCAACTTTGGGTATTGTGTACCTTGACTCATGGCAAAGCCATGAGTTGAGGGTGGCTATTATGACGAATGCCCAAGAAAGTGGGGTTGAAAGAATAAAGAAAGAGAAAGAACAAAAGAAAAGTGACTCAAGAAAAGTTGGAAGAAAAGTGAAAATTAGAAAATTTGAAAATACAAATAAAAAAAATAAAAAAAGAGTCACTTACACAAAAGGAGAAAGAAGGGAGAATGGCAAGGTGAAAGAATGCAAGAAGCATAATAAAATGATGAAAAGGTAGGACGCTTAGTCATTATGTCAAGGAGGGCAATAATTCACTATAAATACACCTAAATGTACCAAACCTCACCCCGAGCCAAAGTTACAAGCTAAGAAAGTCCTATCGTGAATCTAAGACTCTATTATGGTGAAATTAAAGCAGTGAAAATAAGGGAAAGCCTATGGCAATAAGTATAAATGAGATGTGAAGTTGTTCTGAGAGCGAGTGTTGAAAAATAATCCTTATACTCAAACTGAAATCATTGTGTGAAAAATGAGGATGTTGTTTGAAAGTGAGGACACCTGTTGCAATACCGGAAAATTTGTACCTTGGTGAAAGATTAACGAGGATAGGTGTCTGTGTGTGGTGAGTCTGTATGATGGTATGATCTACATGATCAAGCCTAATAGTGATAGCATGCATAAATCAATTTCAAAATAATCGGGATTGATGGCTAGATGATTGCAAAAAGCTAAAATAAGGATACTCTTGTACAAAGATTTTGTGGTGAGTCATAGTGCGTCGCTTGAGGACAAACAACGCATTTAAGTTGAGGGTGTTGATGTACCGTGGTTTTACGGTACATTAGATGCTTTTTCCTTAAGTTTAGTGTGTGTCTAAAGCCTTTTTGTATTGGTTTTAATGTAATTTTCTCTTTGCTTTCAGGAAATCTGTCCAGAAGGAGAACGTGAGAGTTTTGTGCTGAAAGTTGCAGAGGTGACAACCTACGGAGCCATCGACGGTCCGTCGTGACCTCGTCGGTCCGTAGGTGGCCACAGTCATAAGAAGAAGAAGACTGACAATGGAAGTTGGGGAATTCTGACCAAGTGTGAGGCTACGGAGGCTCTCGACGGACCGTCATAGCCACGACGGACCGTCCAGCACATCCGTCAACGTCAACAGAAAGTAGACCCAGTACACATCTTCAGAATATACTAAGTATGGAACGACGGAGGGCCTCGACGGTCCATCGTGACGTCGACGGTCTGTTGCTCCAGTCGTCGACTCAGACGCATTTTTTGGACAGATTTTCCTTAAATAGGTTTCCCTCTTTTATTAGTATTCCAATTTTATAAATACCTGTATACACCTCATTTTTGGGGTTGGACTCTTTGATATTTTTTAGTATTATTGTTCTAAGTATTGAATTTTGGGATTTTTGAAATTACTTTATTTTCCGGAATCGTTTGTTAGAAGTTTTTGATTAGTTCAAGTAATTTTCTAGACTATCTTCAATCTCATCAAAGTAAGTGCATGAATTCTTATCTAATTAATATGAATTGTGTGATTATTAACATGGGTAACTAAACTCCATAACTAGGATTGTGGGAACCATGGGTAAATAACAAGGTAAAACCTAGCTAAAATAACAATTCTCAAATAATGTCTTGCATGTATTGATAATTCTTTCGTTTAGAAGTCTTTTTAACGGTGGCCAATGTTAGAACTCGCCTTATTGCTACTTGCCGGACCAAGGAGGTAGATAGTAAGAAAACAATTATCAGCATAGATTTAGTATATGATATCTAATAAGCTAGTGTTGGTTGGTGCGAAGTAACAACTAAGCCAAATACCGATTAGGATGCTTATATGAGGTAAAGTTAAGGTTTAGTAAAGCATACACACGTAGCCGGACCAAGGTGCGGAGTGAAATTTCCTAGTTGTCGGACCAAGGAACTAGGGATACATATCTTACCACTTTGCATGCAAGATATTAGGAAAGGATTGTTATAGCTATAATTACCGTGTTATGAACCTATGGGGAACACTTACGCCCTAGTTACTTTCATCACTTGATAAAAATCAAATCTTTGAACTTCATACTTGTTTACGTAGAATTAGTTAATTACATTTGTTATTCAAAACCCCCTTTTTGTTATTTGTTTTCGGAAAGGACTTGACTAAATAAAAGTAATAGTAGGTTAAAGTTGAGTCTAAATCATTTTTCTCGTGGGATTGACCTCAACCTCATAGTTGGGTTCTTTACTTTATACGACCGCTTATACTTCTTTTTGAGAAGTAAATTTGAGTGTATCAAATATCTATTGTTTAGTGTTAAATGTTAAGGTTTTGGTATTTTGTGCTTTTGGTTTAGGGTTTAGGGTTTAGAGTTAGGATTAAGGATAACGTTAGGGTTAGTGTTACGGTTAGGTATAGGGTTAGGGTTAGGGTTTAGGGTTTTTTAGGTTTTAGGTTTTGGGGTTAAGGATTTTTGGTTTAAAATCTATGGTGTAGTGTTTAATGTTTGTGTTTTAATATTTTGGTCTTCCAGTTTTTGGTTAATGGCATAGGGTTAGGGTTAGGGTCAAGGTTAGGGTTAGGGTTAATGTTTAGTTTTATTTTAGGTTTTAGGGTTTGGGTTTAGGATTTGAGGTTTAAAATCAATGATTTAGTGTTTAATGTTATGTTTTTCGTATTTTGGACTTAGTTTTTTTTTTAACCTTTTTTTGGACTTAGGGTTTAAGGTTTAGGGTATAGGGTTAAGGTTTGTGTTATGATTAGGTTAGGGTGTAGTTTTTTTTAGATTTTATGATTTAGGGTTTAGCATTTGAGGTTTAAAATCAGTGGTTTAGTGTTTACTATTTGGGTTTTGGTATTTTGGGCTTAAGGTTTCGGGTTTATGGTTTATGGTTAGGGTTAGGGTTAGGGTTTTGGTTTTGGTTTTTAGGTTTTTGTTTTTAGGGTTTAAGATTTGAGGTTTAATATCAATGGTTTAGTGTTTAATATTTGTATTTTTGTATTTTAGGCTTGGGGTTTAGGGTTTATGATAGGTTACAGTTAGGGTTATGATTTAGGTTGTTATTTAGGTTTTAAGGTTTGGGGTTAAGGATTTGAGTTGTAATATAGTGTTTAATGTTAGGGTTTGGTATTTTGGGCTTGGGTTTTAGGGTTTAGGGTTTAGGGTTAGGGCTAGGGTTTAGTTTTTTTTAGGTTTTAGGGTTTGTGGTTTAGGATTTGAGGTTTAACATCTATGGTTTAGTTTTTAATGTCTGAGTTTTCGTATTTTGGACTCAGTTGTTTTTTGACTTAGTGTTTAGGGTTTAGGGTTTTTATTAGGGTTAGGGTGTAGGTTTTTTTAGGTTTTATGGTTTAGGTTTTAGCATTTGAGTTTTAAAATCTATGGTTTAGTATTTAATGTGTGGGTTTTGGTATTTTGGGCTTTTTTTTTATTATTGGAACGACCATTGTGGTGGGTCAGGGGCTGAGTAACACTCCCAGGATTTATCATTTCACAAAAAATGGTACAAGAAGGGGGGCTTTACCTTACCTTCATACATATGATGGGTCAAATGGACCAACCTACTAAGGTTAGTCCATTTACCCTTACAATATGTGTATATGTTAAAACTAAATTCTAGAATAAAATAAACAAGGGAGACTCTCCCCTTACAATTTGATATGTAAAAACTTAACTGTCACGACCCGAGACCACACACTGAAGTTAGGGTACAATCTGGATTGTGACGTGTGGCATACTCAACCTCTCGGAGGTCTCATACAAGCCTCTCACATCATTCATCGCATAAACATAATGAAAAGTAGTGCGGAATTAAAACTTTTCATAAAACAATATCATAGTCTTTAAAAACTCTTTCATATAAAAGTAATAGGAAATACTAAGTCTCAATCTCATCATCTTAAGACACAAGAGCATTTGGGGCACGGCCCATACGAAATATAAAACATAGTACTATTAAGTCTATTACAATACTTCATAAAAGAAACATAAAAGAAATATATTCCCTCGAGTCAAATAAGGACATACTTCAGCTTCACTTGAACGATCTTCTAAATCCAATTCTTCCTCCCAAAATCTCTTCACCTAAAAACAAATATATAGATATATAAAAGCATGGAATTAGTATAACCACATGTACTAAGAATGGCTTATGCATAAAAATCATGAAAACGGACATTTATTAGTGATATGCATCTTTTCATTTAAATATCATAATATCATCACAAGAACAACAATTAGCAACTTAGAATCACATAAGAAAATATTAAAATCAATTAACACATTTTAGAACTCACTTTACAGGGAACTCAATTCACTGTACAGTGAAGTACCTCACTGTTACAGTGAATTCTTCTAATTTCGTACTAAGCATCTTCTAGCATGTAGTCTTCTCACTAAAACTACCCTAAGATTCACTTAAGTCACACAAAGAGAGACCGCCCATACACCCTATCTAGATGTGTCTAAACGATCCTTAAGATTACTCATAATGAGACACATACACACCTAAAACACACCAACATACAAAACATACATAATATGACAATCTCCCCTACCAAGGCTATCAAAAGACTTACTTAAGTATTCCTAGAAGAGAACGCCCATACACCCTCGTCAAGTCTACCTAAACAATTCTTAAGACTACCTAAGTTTAGATCATGTCAAACATAACCAGCAATGTCCTTAACTAGAGTCATTCTCAAGACTTTCATAGGTAAGACATGAAGAGATCATCCTTTATGCCCTCTTCACACTTTAACTAAAGAATCCTTAAGTAACTTTAGATTAGGTACTTACTCATTTACATACTTTATATCATTAAGTCATTAGTTCATTAGTTCATTTAAGAGACATACATCACATAAAGGACATTCAAGTAATGGTCTTGGAGAAGACCTAGGGACACTTCCTAACATGTTCAAAGCCTATTGTGCAATGTCTAGATAGCGTCTCATACCACCACCTAAACCTCATTGAACTTCTCTAATACTATTAGATATACCATATGATGAAAATAGACAATAACCAACATAGACCATGGTAGCAAAACATGGAGTACGGAGTTCTATCCTACTCCAATGAGGTTGTTCTACTTGTCAATTGTAGAACTTAAACACATCCCATGTAGGCAAATGGTTAATGAAATATAAAGGGCATGCTTCGTAATCTAGTCTCATTCTATAACTAGAACTACTTTCCTTACCATACTCACTCGGTGCTAGCCTTCGTTCTCATAGATTTAATCACACTAAGGCTCATACAAATGGGTCACATATCATGTTCATGACCCAATTACATTTACCCTACCAAAGCAAGGTCCACTAGAGCTATCTCACTATGACGACAAGAAGCTCATCATGATTTTCCTAAGGATTGATGTGATGTCGTTCCAGCCAATCAACCTTAAATCCATCATTCATTACATGAAGGATACCATTACGACTTTCGACTTCAAGTTTCATAACCTTACCACTTGGTTCAAGGTTTCACATAAAGGACCCTCTTATCATCATTCAAGGTCTCACCTAACATTCATTTATTCAAGACTAAGACTCTGTAGGTTCCTAAGTCAAGATATCACATATTCATATTCATACAAGCATCAAGTAAGGGACACAAGTCTACCTAAACAAGACACAACATTACATCAATTTAGCACATATAGCTTATCATCTTTTAGAAACTTAGGAATTACCTTTAACATCATTTATTCAACCTACTCATTACCTTAACATCATCAACATAATCATTATAGACTCATATAGACAAGTTAGTAACAGCCATATATCAACTCTAAGACTACACGGTTAACACATAGTCATAGCATAACATGACTTCCTACATTGAATCAATAGACTAACATACTTTCACATGTAAGTAGATATGATCATACATCACCTAATCAACTACACAAATAGCCATATAACTTCAAGTAGTTGCCGACAAGGCCATGACCATCAATATACTTAAAATAATGCCGACAAGGCCACATCAATTCACATAACACCTCCACTATAAGTGGAACAAACCAATCACAACATAATTTAACTCTAATTAACATTAAATAAGAGGAAATAGGGAAGCGTACCACCTCTTCATCCTCAACACTTCAAGCCAATACCAAATCGTCCAATTCAATCTCATAAGGCCCTTACCCATGGCCATGAACACCAATTCAATACATAAACTATAATACTCAATGAAATCAAAGACAATTCATTATAGATTCAAAAATATAAGACCAATTAGACATCAATTTATGATTCTTATATTATTAGAAAGCCCATAAGAAACTACACATGAATTCATAAACATTAGATCAATATCAAGCAACCCATAAATTAGTCAGAAACTAGGGTTCATCAATTACATGGGTTCATAGGTACATTGAGTTAAAATTACCTTAATGATAACAATTCAATCACTAAACAATGATTAAAACCTTTAATGCAAGAACCCATGGTAGAATCATCAAATTAGACAATTCATCTTTGAAAACTTTAGAAAAGATCTTAGAAGTTGGGCTACTTGATGAATCGAGTTTCAAGGATCAAAACCATACCTCAATGAAGCTAATTCTTCAATTTTATGAAGAATCTCCACTCAATTCATCATACCAAGCTCTTCCTTGACTTTGGACTTCAATGGAGTCTTTGGGAATTCATAAGAGATTTTAGGGTTTTGATTTTGAAGAATGAAATCTTCAATGTGTTAATGACTTATAAACACCTTTAAAATATCCAATATACCACTTAGGAACCGCCAAAGTCTTTATTTGGAAGTGGGGTGAATTTACAAGTTCACCCCTCAACTTACAGTGAACCTGCACGCAGGAGACAGTCCACCAACGGTTGGCAGTCGACGAACCGTTTGTCCACAAATGGACCGTCATGTCCTTCCGTTGGTTGGTTCAGTGACTTTCCAAGGTTCTCCTCTCGTACAAGACTAATTCCCCACCAATGGCACCCATATACGGGGCGTCGATTGGCCCACAAGCCGTTGATGCCTCCGTCGTTTGGGGCTGCCTTGGACAGTCTTGACACCAAGTTTTGGGTCTTTCCTCAAGGACCCTTCGTTGGTCCTTGGGTATGTTTGCCCAGACGTTTCCAACCCAAACATGAACGTATAAGAGTTTAGGACCTCTCACATGAATTTAATAAAAATGAACACGTAAAACTTGACGAAACATGCCTAGACACACAAGGTAATTTCAAGGCACATCTTTCGAACATCATGGACATTCTTGAGTGTTTGACCTCCAAACTTCTCGAAACTTGACATACTACCTATATACATCATATTAAATCATTTAAGGAGATCAAAACATCATGAATCACACATAACCACATAGAACCACATATGAGGCACTTAGGTGACTTATTCGTCGAACGTCTTGGTCGTCCCTCGATGTTTGACTTCCAATGCACCTAACACCTTTGACACTGCCTTAATACCATTTAATAGACCTATTTAGGACCTTAGACTATCTTTACAACAATGTTAGACTCTATTTCACCTATGTAATTTTTGGGATCTTACATTAACCTTACTGTAAACTATATTTACATATAGACAATTAGATTAATGTTTTGTAGGAACATACATTTGACATGAGTTATTACAAATCATTCTACCAGTGAGTTCTTCATGGAGGTTCTTTAATCCATTTAAGCTTCTTTCTTCTAAAATTTTGCATTCCAAGCTTTTCCAAAATGTAGCTTTCTTAGATTAATCCCACAAGTTGATGTTGAGTGTAAAAGTGTTGTATGATATATTGTTTATGACTCTACTTTGATAGAAGATCTGCTGTTCCATTGGCCTCACGATTTATATGACATCATTTGAAAAAATCTAGTTTACCTGCAATTTTTTGAATTGTATTGACATCCTGCATGCTTCTTCAAGGAATGTTAAATGCATTATTAATCTATTTACTTAGTAATTCTGAATCCACCTCTAGAATAATTCGTTTATGCCCATGTTGTTCACACCAACTAATTCCCTGCAATGCTGCCTTAATCTCGGCAGTTTTCTTAATACAAAAGACCAATGGAATAGAAAATGCATAGACTAATTTACCTTGGTCGTCTCTTAAAATGCCTCCTCCTCCTATTCTACCTGGATTGTGCATAGCACTACCATCAGTGTTCAACTTATACATACCAGTCGGAGGTTTTTCCCATTGAACCATTGTGACCTTATATTGTTTCTTGCATTCCTCACTGAAGCTGATCAGTCCTTCCCAATTATGAGGCCATTGGATATAAAATATGTATGATGTCTCTCAAAATCGCATAATGTACTCTAAGTATGCTGGATTTTTTACTTCCATACTTCACTGCACACCTGTTTTTCCACAAATGCCAGCATATAATATTACGTAAAACTTGTAAAAGAGTTTTGTACCTCATTCTTATATCGAAGACTTGTCCAATACATTAACAAACTCCTCAAATTGCTATTGCTGTGTTGTGTGCCCACCAGTGCTGCATGTTTCTGCCAAACATAGTTAGCGATTGGCCATTCACCAAAATGTGATTGATTTCATCCTTCCCTGGTCTATGACAAATATAACAATCAGCAGCATCCTTTCCAAAAGTAATAATTTTTTCATTAGTAGGTAATTTCTTCCTCAAAGTTTTCCAAATAAAAAAGGAGATTTTGAAGGATAACTTTTTATGCCAAATAATTTTATTAATAGGATTTTTTTTATTTGTTTCTTATGTTTTCCCAGGAACTAGATATAGATAATTTTCCCATTTTCAGCAGGTATACAATTAGCAGAGTTAGGCTTGTCTTCCTGGTATTGGATATTGGTACCAAGGATCATAGGAATTAATAATGGAGCATGGAATCTAACCGTCCTTTCTTTCCAGTGACCAGATTCTAAAAAATAAGATACTTTAGTGTTGTTCAAACTAGAAATATTGTCACAATACTTAGCTAGAGGTCCATCCCCAAGCCAATTATCCCACCAAAAGCTACATGTTCCTGAATGAATGTTCCAACTAATATGAGATTCAACAGCCTCTCTATTTCTAGTAAGATACCTCCAAACCAGAGACTACCCATTATCAAATTTCTTTGCCACTATGTTAGATCTTTTACAATACTTTGACTTCAAAAAGAGCCCCCACAATGATTGTTTGTTCTTAATTCCCACCATTGTTTATATTGGAAAGACATACAAATATCCTCCAATAATCTTATCCGAATACCCCCCTCCAGGATACCCAAGAGTTTCCCATTATGCCCAAAGCTATTTTTTCTTTTCCTTTTCAGTCCCCAAAAAGAAGTCAGCAATGATAGTCTTAGGTGGAGAAATTGCAGCCATACTATGAATAGGCATCGATTGTCATACATGTTTAACTAAGGTTATTTTACCTCCAAAGGTTAATATTTTAAATTGCCACCCAGTGATTCTCTTATTCACTTTATCCACTTATTCTGAATAGTAAATGATCCTTTGTCTCCCTATATATAAAGGGCATCCTAAATACTTAATAGGACTATCTTTCTTACAAAATTCATTATCATCTTTAATAATTGTAACAATATCCTCATCAGTGTGTTTAGTCACCATGAAAAAACTTTTATCTTTATTAAGCATTTGATCAGAAACTTTTTCATAGGCAAAAAGGGTCTTCATTATAAGTTGTAAAGAAATTCTCGTAGTAGAAGTAAAATTGATAATATCATTTGCAAAACATAAATGATTAATTTGTGGCCCCTTACCCTCCATATTAAACCCCTTATACAATACATTTTGATTTAAAAGATTAAGTTGTCTAGATAAAACCTCAGCACCTGAAATGAATAACGCAGGAGATAAAGGATCACCCTGCTTAAACCCTCTAGTGGAATGGAAAAATCCATGTCTTTTTCTATTGATTACAACAGAGTAACAATTATTACTCATGATTATCCATACTCTATCAATGAATATCTCCCCAAAACCCATCCTTGTCAAGACCAGACAAGTATAAGCCCAAGATACTCAATCATGGGATTTGACCATATCTAATTTAATGACCACAATAGCACCATCAGTAGGTTGTTTCATACCATGAATGATTTCTTGAGCCAACATTATATTCTCAGAAATACTCCTACCTCTTACAAAACCAGATTGATTAACTGAAATAAGGTTAGGTAGAATAGGAGCTAGCCTAGTGCTCATGATTTTTGAAATGATTTTATTAGAGAAATTACTAAGACTAATGGGTCTATAATCCTTAAGCTTATTAGGATGTTCTGTTTTGGGAAGCAGAATAAGAGTGAGTCATGTGCTTAGGCATGTCTAGACCACTAAAGAATCATTGAACTGCAGAAATCAAATGAACCTTAATTATATCAAAACAAAGTTGATAAAATTTACCTCCTATACCATCCCGACCAGGTGCTGAATTAGGATTCATTTTAAACACTACTTTTCTTAATTCTTCCATGGTTGGCATGCTTTCCAAGATTAAATTTTGTTCATGCGTAACCAAATTTGGAATGTATTGTAAAATCTCCTCATTGATTCTGTTATTATTACCAGTGAAGATATTTTGAAAATAATTACATGCTTCTCTAGCATTATCATCACCCCCTTACCCAATCTCCTGACTCAGTTAAAATTTTATGCATAAACATTCTTCTCGTTTTCCCTCTCAAAATAGCATGAAAGTATTTAGAATTTATGTCACCCTCTTTTAACCAATGAATCTGACTTTTTTACTATAATAGGGAATATTCAATTTTTAAATGCCTTATATATTCTACATTAATGATATACAATTTAGCCCTATTATCCTCAGTATTAGCATTAATTAGATTTTCCTCAGCTTTCTTAACTAAATCCTCATATTCTTTTATTTTTGTTAATATATCTCCAAACTCTTTTCTTGACCAAATACTTAAAGTAGTAGACAATCTCTTCATTTTAGTATGTAGAATCCACATAGGGATACCTGTTGCTTTTCTTTTCCAGCAACTTTCCACAGTTGCTAAGAAAGAAGAGTTTTAGTCCAATAATTAAGGAATTTAAAGTATTTGATTACATGTTCTAATCTAATACTCATTTATAACAGTAATGGACAGTGGTCTGACCAAACTGATGGTAAATGATTAATATTAGTTTGGGGCAATTTATCTAACCACTTATCATTTATCAAAGTCCTATCTAATCTTTTCCAAATTCTATCTCCTTCATCTCTTTGATTACACCAAGTATAAGGTTGTCCATTGTATCCTATGTCCACTAATCCACAAACTTCAATAGTATGAATAAATTGAAAACTCTTGTTCATGTTATATTCCCTAACTCCTAATTTTTCATTAGTAGATGATATAACATTAAAATCACCAATCACACACCAAGACAAATTTGTATCAGAATAATGTAACAAACTATCCCATAAAGGTCTCCTTAAATGAACCTTACATTTAGCATACACATAAGTGATAAAAAAAAATTCAGTACAGTCCAAATGATTGATTTCACAAGTAATGTGTTGATCATGCACTTCCACCACCTTATATTTTACATCACAAGTCCAAACAAACCAAATTTTCTTATTGAAATTGCAATAAGCATGATCCATATTTAATTGACTCGTAAAATATTTAATCTGTGACTGGATTGCAAAAGGTTCTAACACAGCCATCATAGTCAAATTATGCATTTTTTAAGGTTTTGCAGTCTTTCCAAAGCACCTAGAGTATTTATACTCCTAGCATTCCAACATATGGACCTAATCATCATACACCTCTACTCGTAGCCTAGTGTGTGGTCTGTTAACACTATCAGTTTTGTTTTTCCTTGATTCTTTTCTACCCCTAGGAGACAATCCATGCTTTCCAGTAACTTCCTGCACCTCTTCAGGATTGTTACTTTGTAGCCTAGGTCCCCTTTGTGGTTGCTGATCTGAATTAGTTTCTTCATCAAACTCATCACCTTCCTCTAAAGATTAAGTATCTTCATCATACTCTTCCTCAAAATTGGGTGCACCATACTCATCAAAGTCATCATCCTTTTCTATCTCAACAGAATCATGACTTTTTTATTTGTGTTGTTTTTTCTTAATGACTTCTCTTTTCTTTTTACTTAGTCTTGATTGTGATTTATTATTACTAGGTTTATCAGGTGGTTCATTATCTTCAATGTTAATGTGTTGACCACCAACATCATCAGCTTGATCCATTTTCCTTTTCCCTTTGGATAACCTGACCTCGCTGTATTTTTCTCCTGACCAATTCCAACCTCACCTCCATCAGCTACACAAACATTTTCAATATTACATTTATTAATGGGTGTAGGGGTTGGGAGCATTGAGTCAATACCTGAGTTGAATGGATCAGCTTCTTGAATGAGGTCTTTATCACTAATAGGTTCAGCATCCCTTCTTATAACACGATTTTCCTCCATATATTGTTATGCAAGTTTTTCCCTATTAGTATTCCTTCTTTCAATCACTACTTGTCTCTGCTGTTGATGTTGTTTTTTATAGTCACTTGAAGTATGAGCAGTATTCCTCTCCAACTCTTCTGGAATTAATGACTCTTTCTGCACTTCCAAATCTATGCAAGTATTCTTTGTAGTAGTATTATTTATACCTCTTTGTGCATTATGTGATTGAACTATTGGTTTGTCTGCCAGTCGTTGTTGTTGATTAGCATTTTTCCTTCTTTGAATCTGCTAGGGCTCTTCTTGATGAACAGTTCTTTGTTGTTGTTCTCTTTAGTTATCATGCTGACTAGTATCTTCTTCCATTATGCCTGCTGGATTAAGTTCATGTACCTGCAATTCTGTAGGAACATTGTCTTTATTTTATTTATTTTTCTCCAACTCTTTCCTTCTTTTTTTATCTCCATCCCTTTTTTTTATGACAGAATCAATTTCCTTATGTCCTTGATGTTTACAGTAAAAAAATAGTCAGGAATGTTATCATACTCAATTTTCTGCCACCTCCCATCAATGATATCCTCCCATATATATCCCATCCAAATGTGAGGAGGTCTATCTTTAGTGAGGTCTACTTTAACCTTAACTCGAGCTTGACTACCCCTAGGTTTATTAATAGAAGCTAAATCTAAATAAAGGAATCTCCCTATAGGTGAAAGCAAACTAGTGATGAATTCTTTATTATAACAGTACCTTGGTAACTCATGCAGAGAAATCCATATTCGAACAAGAGGTGTTTCTTTAGCTGGCTTAAAGTTATGTGTGCAAGCATGTATCCTCATAACCTACCCAGCTATAGTCATTTTTTGTTTGGTCCAAACCATATTGTAATCTATCTCATTATCAAGATCAATATAGACATGTCTAGAATTGAAATGTTCTATTTTAACCCCCCCCCCCAATAATTGAGTTTGAAGAATAAAATTCTTCCTAATAAGTTCCACTCTAGGCATTGTGTTTACAAATTTACCAATTAAAGTGAACTTACAAGAAGAAGCTAAATCTTTAACAATTTCGTCCTTGACATAGAGAACAACGGGAAGTCCTTGTTTCGTAGTGATATCTGGTTCAGTTAATTAATACGAATTTCATTTTTTGACTGATTGAATCTTAGCTTACCAGCATAACTTTGTATAACTGTATATGGTGCAGGTTTAGGAGTTTGGTCTTTCTTTGGAAACTTAGCAACATTACCAAGAGGTTTTTCCATTCTATCAGTAGAAGCTTTAGTCACATTACGATCAAAATTAGTAGAAATTTTAGGAAAATGTGCTTGATAATTAGCTGTATTCTCATTCAACCTGTTATCTTGAACACCTAAATCCTTAGAATTTCTAGCATTAACATTCAACTCATGATCGACATTAGTAGTAAATGTGGATAGATTAAACATACCTTGAACCTTTTCTTGACGAGCAGTTGTTATTTTATTCGATTCACTATCTATCATTTGTGTTTTTGGAGGATTGACTGGTTCTTGAACATCAAGATGACCTACTTTGTTCATTTGTGTGGATTCTCCATGATGTTTACTGGGATGAAATGACTTGTTGAGACTTGTTTGAGCTTGACATTCCTACCTTAGATGTTCTTGTTCAAGAATTTTTTATGAATTTCCTATGAGTGTTCCTGATCGTAAATCGATGATAGGGTTATCAACATTCGTTGGGTTTTTAGCAAATTAATCTTCATGAACAAGGGAATAAACCCCACCCACATTTTTCCTTTGATTCTTATCCAAGATAGATCGATATTCTTCCCTATCTTCAGGCAAATTTATCCCCTCCATTGATTGTAAGTTTCGCGCAGCTGAATCAGTAGCTTTTATTCCGCGATTCAGAGAAATATCATCACGATTCAGATAAGTAGGTTTTTGACCGCGATTCAGAGAAATATCATTGCAATTCTGATTAACCTCTATCTTTCCATCAGATTTTTGTACCAGTTCTAAATAAACATCGCCGTCCCTCATCTGAGATGGATTGTAAGCTGATTCTAAGCTCAATTCCAATTGTAGCGATTGTTGATTCAACGTGCAATTCAATTGACCTGGGTCTGGAGGCTTGAACCGATTATCATGCTCCATTCTACACTCCTATTTGCACTAATTAGCCAAGATGCTAATTTTGTCGATCAAAATCTGGAAAACATTTAGAGAGAGAATTTTTTGCCAAGCGGGTATCGGTATCTGGGCTTTCGATATTTTGGGCTTAGGGTTTTGGGTTTATGGTTTAGGGTTATGGTTAGGGTTAAGATTAGGGTTAGGTTTAGGATTAGTTTTTTTTTTTTTAGGTTTTTGGGCTTTGGGTTTAGGATTTGAGGCTTAATATAAATGGTTTAGTGTTTAATATTTTGGTTTTTGTATTTTGGGCTTGGGGTTTAGGGTTTATGGTAGGGTTAGGGTTAGGGTTAATGATAGGGTTAGGGTTAGAGCTTAGGGTTTTTTTAGGTTGTAGGGTTTGGTGTTAAGGATTTGAGTTGTAATGTCTATGCTTTAGTGTTTAATATTAGGGTTTTGGTATTTTGGGCTTTGGGTTTAGGGTTCAGTGTTAGGGTTAGGGTTTGGGTCAGGGTTAGGGTTATAGTTTAGTTTTTTTTAGGTTTTAGGTTTTGTGGTTTAGGATTTGAGGTTTAAAATCTATGATTTAGTGTTTAATGCGTGGGTTTTCGTATTTTGGACATAGGGTTATTTTGTTTACCTTTTTATTGGACATAGGGTTTAGGTTTTAGGGTTTAGTGTTCGGGTTATGATCAGGGTTAGGGTGTAGTTTTTTTTTAGGTTTTATGGTTCAGGGTTTATTATTTGAGGTTTAAAATCAGTGGTCTAGTATTTAATGTTTGGATTTTTGTATTTTGGGTTTAGGGTTTAGGGTTAGAGTTAGTGTTTGGGTTAAGATTAGGGTTAGGGTTTTGGTTTTTTTAGGTTTTTTGGTTTAGGATTTAGGATTTGACGTTTAATATAAATGGTTTAGTGTTTAGTGTTAGTGCTTTTGTATTTTAGGCTTTGGGTTTAGGGTTTAGGGTTTGGGTTAGGGTTCATGTTAAGGATAGGGTTAGGGTTAAGGTTTGTGCTTTTTTTAGGTTTTAGGTTTTAGGGTTTAGGATTTTTGGTTTAAAATCTATGGTATAGTGTTTAATGTTTGGGTTTTGGTATTTTGAGCTTTAGGTTTCAGGTTAATGGTTTAGGGTTAGTGTTATGGTTAACGTTAGGGTTAGGGTTACGGTTTAGGTTATCTTTTAGGTCTTAGAGTTTGGGGTTAAGGAATTGAGTTGTAACATCTATGATTTAGTATTTAATGTTAAGGTTTTGGTATTTTTGGGTTTAGGTTTAGGATAAAGGGTTTAGGTTGAATGATAGAGTTAGGGTTAGGATTTGTGTTAGGGATAGGGTTCGAGTTAGTTTTTAGGCTTTTTTTTAGGTTTTAGGTTTTGGGTTTTGGATTTTTGGTTTAAAATCTATGATTTAGTGTTTAATATTTCTGTTTTCGTATTTTGGGCTTGAGATTTTGGGTTAATGGTTTAGGGTTAGGGTTAGGGTTAAGGTTAGGGTTAGGGTTAGGGTTAGGGTTAGGGTTAGGGTTTAGGTTTTATTAAGGATTTAGGGTTTGTCGTTTAGGAGTTGAAGTTTAAAATCTATGGTTTAGTGTTTAATATCTGGGTTTTTGTATTTTGGAGTTAGGGTTTTTTTTGGACTTGGGGTTTACAGTTTAGGGTTTAGGGTTAGGGTTAGGTTAGGTTATAGGTATTTTTTAAGGTTTTATGGTTTATGGTTTAGCATTTTAGGTTTAAAATCTATGGTTTAGTATTTAATAAATGGGTTTTGGTATTTTGGGCTTAGGGTTTTGGGTTTACGGTTTAGGGTTAGGGTTAGGGTTAAGATTACGGTTAGGGTTATGGTTAGGGTTTTAGTTTTTTTAGTTTTTTGGGTTTAGGGTTTAGAATTTGAGGTTTAATATAAATGGTTTAGTGTTTAATGTTTCAGTTTTGGTATTTTTGCTTTGGGGTATAGGGTTTATGGTAGGGTTATGGTTACTGTTAATGCTAGGGTTAGGGTTAGTGTTTAGGTTGTTTTTAGGTTTTAGGGTTTGGGGTTAAGGATTTGAGTGGTAATATCTATGGTTTAGTGTTTAATGATAGGGTTTTTGTATTTTGGCTTTGGGTTTAGGTTTTAGGGTTTAGTGTTAAGGATAGGGTTAGGGTGAGGATTTGTGTTAGAAATAGGGTTAGGGTTAGGGTTTAGTTTTTTGGGGGGGTTTTAGGTTTTGGGGTGTAAGATTTTTGGGTTGAAATTTATGGTTTAGTGTTTAATTATTGGGTTTTGGTATTTTGGGCTTTGGGTTTAGGGTTTAGGATTAGGGCTTAGTTTTTTATTACATTTTAGGGTTTGTGGTTTAGGATTTGAGGGTATATGGTTAAGGGTTAAAGATAGGGTTAGGGTTAGGGTTCATGTTAGGGATAGGGTTAAGGTTTGGGTTTAGTTTTTTTTTAGGTGTTAGGTTTTGGGGTTTTGGATTTTTGGTTTAAAATCTAATGTTTAGTGTTTAACGTTAGGGTTTTGGTATTTTGGGCTTGGGGTTTCGGGTTAATAGTTTATGGTTAGGGTTAGGGTTAAGGTTAGGGTTAGGGTTAGGGCTTAGTTTATTTTTAGGAATTAGGGTTTGTGGTTTAGGATTTGAGGTTTAAAATCTATGGATTAGTGTTTAATGTCTGGGTATTCATTTTTTGGACTTAGGGTTTAGAGTTTAGAGTTAGAGTTAGGGTTAGATTAGGGTTAGGGTGTAGGTTTTAGGTTTTATGGTTCAGGGTTTAGCATTTGAGCTTTAATATCTATGGTTTAGTATTTAATGTTTGGGTTTTGGTATTTTTTTTTTTTTAGTTTAATAACCTTTTGAGGGGTAGGGGATGAGCAACACACCCTGGCCTTATTATTGATAAAAGCAAAAGTACAAGGAGGGGGGCATAAACCTTACCTCCGGTCCTATGGTGGTTCAGAGTATACTCTCCAAAGAAAGTTGTCTCATCCTCTTACAAAAAAGATAACCAAGAAATGAAGCACCTAAAAGAGAGGACTCCTCTCGATATAAAGATTCTAGGAATTTAAACAAGGGAGAGTCTCCCTTTACATTTTAAAACAGAAATTAAAACTACCTATCTAACCTATTCAAAGAAGCTATAATTTTAAACCATTGCTAAGTTCAAAAGGGTATACACTGTCTAGGGAGGTTCTATGATCTTCATGTCTTTTTTCTTCTAAAACATGGCATTCCCAGTGTGTCTAGTTGATAATAGGCCTTTGCTTCCTTAGGTAGATCTTGACTGTTGTAGTAGAGTTGAGGGCTAGTGAGCTTATGGATATGGTTGGACAAGGAATCAGCCCCCAATTTGCTTCCCTGAAGATGTGTAGGCATTTGAATTCCTGTGTCTGTGAGATGAGTGCTTGGAGCCTTTCAATCTGTATGTAGATATTCCAATGAGGGGTTTATTTTTGCACAATCCAATTCACAGTTAACCGTGAGTCAACTTCTAATATGATTTTCCTGTAACCTAATTCCAATGCCCAAGTCATTCCAAAGATAGCTGCCCCTATTTTTGCTTCATTGTTTGAACCTTCTCCAATAGGAGAGGCAAAAGCCATCAATAAGCTTCTTGATTGGTCTCTCAAGATGCCACATGACCCAATCTTCCCCGGATTTCTTAATGCACATCCATCAGTGTTGATCTTGATCCATTGATCTGGTGGTCTTGTCCATGCTACCATTTGTACTTTGATGTCATGCTCACATCTCTCTGCTAGTTGAATTATTCCTTTCCATGTAGCAGGCCAATTAACATGGGGAAAATTAGGAGACATTAGTTTATAATTGTCATTATAGACTGCATACTTCACCCTTCTACTATTGGTAGTTTTGCCTCCGTATTTACTAGCACATCTATTCTTCCATAGGTTCTAGCAGATGAGAATAGGGGTGGCCTGTAATATGAGTTTATGTGCTTCATTTTTGTGTTTCATTGTCTACCACTGCAAAATGAGTTGTTGCAATCAACTGGGATCAATTTTGACTCAATCCATGGCTGCAAAACTTCTCCAAACTTAGGCTGAAAGTTCTCCATTGTTGAAAGTGTGATTAATTGTGTCTTGATCTGACCTGTTACAACAGCAGAATCAATTTGTTTACTCGCTGCCAAAAGTTGTTAGCTTTTCATTAGTAGTGAGTTTGCCTCTTAAGGCTCTCCATCATTAAAAAGAAGCTTTGAATACAATGTTCTTATGCCAAATGAACGAGTTGATTTGAGATTTAGCTCTATTTTCCCTGATTTCATTCCAAGATGAAGAACAACTAAACTGGCCGTTGGTGTTGAGTTTCCAGTATGCTTGATATGGGAAATGTTGTTGTGGTGCTTGTTGCTAGGATGTTTACGAGTTGACATGGAGGAATCTGATGAATTAGCATATTATAATTCCATTGCCCATCCCTCCAAAAATCTTCCACTTTGTGATTGTTAAACCTATAACTGTTAGTAGAGTAATGAGCAAGAGGGCCCCCACCTAACCAATTATCCCACCAAAAGGAACAATTTCCAGAGTTTAGTTCTAGTGAATGTGTTTCTCAACTTTGTTTCTGTTATGTATCATATGCTTCCAGATCAAAGAATCACCATTATCCCATTTCTTACATATGGGATTGGATCTTTGGCAATACTTTGGTTTAAGGAAGTCTCCCCACAAGGTATGTTTAGTCCTAATGATCCACCATTGCTTATATTGAAAAGACATCACACATCTTTCAGGTTTCTCATTCCCACCCCCCTTCCTCAATAGGGAAGCTTAATTTTCTTCATGAGGCCTAATGGTACTTTCTCTTTTCACTCTTCCATCCATAGAAAAAATCTGCCATAAGCATTTGTATTTGTTTAAGCATTGTGGCAGGTGGAGTGACTGCTTATAGTAAGTTTATTGGTAGAGATTGCAACACATGTTTAATCAATACAAACCTCCTTCCATGGCTTAGTTGTTTTGTATGCCACTTTGTAATCCTGCAAATCACTTTATTAAGAAGGTTTGAAAAATAAAAAATCCTCGGCCTACCAACAAAAAGAGGGCAACCAAGGTAAGTTAGATGTCCCTGTTTTTGCTTGAAAGCTATGATTCTTTTAATTCTGTCCCTTGTACTGTTAAATACATTAGAATGCACCAGGAAGTGGCTCTTGTCACTATTAATTAATTGGGCAGATGTCTCCTCATAATTCTTGAGTGTTTGCATGATAAGATGAAGATTTTTGGCTCTTCCAGAAGTGAACAATATGGTGTCATCTGCAAAGCTCAAATGATTAACCTGGGGACCTCTCACTTCCATGAAAAAACCATGGTAATCAGGATGATGATGCAGCCTATTCAAAGACCTTGAAAGCACCTCTGCACCTAAAATAAATAGGCAAGGGGATAGGGGGTCACCTTGCTTGAGACCTCTAGTGGACTGGAAAAAAACCAAATCTCCTCCCATTAATAATAATGGAATACCAGTTATTGGCCATAACTATCCATACCATGTCAATGGAAACCTCATCAAATCCCATTTTCCTAAATACCAGACAAATGTAAGCCCAAGAGACTCTGTCATAAGCCTTTGCCATGTCTAGCTTCATAATGACATTACTACCAATATTAGGCTTTTTGATTTGATGGATAATTTCTTGAGCAAGAATGATGTTTTTAGAGATACTTCTACCTTCACAATCCCAGATTGATTGAGAGAAATCAAATTAGGAAGAATAGGGCTCAATTTTCTGCTCAATAGTTTGGAAATGATTTTGCTAGTGAAGTTGCTAAGGCTTATAGGTCCGAACTCCTTCATTTTGCTGGGATTACTCACTTTGGGAAGAAGTACAATGCAGGAGTGCAAAAAATATTTAGGAATCATTTGTCCACTGAAAAAATCCTGAATCACTCCCATTAGGTCATGCTTAATGATGTGCCAACATTTTTGAAAAAAATACCCATTCATACCATCAGGTCCTGCTACAGACATGGGGTTCATGGAGAAGACAACTTCTCTCAATTCTTCCATGTTATGTATGTTGTTGAGACTGTCATTTTGTTCATGATTGACCATTCTTTGTATACAGTCTAGAGTATCTTCATTGATATTTTTGTCTTCCGAGTACGCATATGCTGAAAGTATTCACATGCAGCCTTACCAATGTTCTCTTCTCCCTGCAACCATTCCCCATTCTCATTAATTCTATGAATAAACAGTTTTCTCATTATTCCTCTTATCAGAGAATGGACGAATTCATAGTTAGTGTCTCCCTCCTTGAACCATTGCAGTTGATATTTATGTTTCATAATGGAGTCTTCCAATTTAAGATATCTAATGTAATCAGCATTTAACTCATGGAGTGCCTCCCTATTGATTTCACTGTTGTTTTGTATAAGCTTTTCTTCAGCACTTTTAACTTTTTCTTCATACTCTCTAACCTTTAAGAAAATGTCCCCAAATTCTGTCCTGGATCAGGAATTAAGAGTGTTAGACAGTCTTTTCAGTTTTTGGTGAAATCTCCACATATTGTTTTCGTCAGCCTCCCTGTCCCAACAAGTTTTCACAATCTCCAGGAAGTGAGGGCTATCTACCCAGCAGTTGAGAAATCATAAGTACTTTATATGTTCCTCCTCTTTATCGGCCATTTCCATTAAAAATGGGAAATGATCTGAGCCACTAGAGGATAAATGGGTAATGGTGGTTTGGGGCATCAGATTTAGCCAAATATCATTAATAAGGGCCCTCTCCAGTCTTTTCCAAATTCTGTGATTGATACCTCTCTTGTTAGACCAAGTAAATTTTGACCAGTAAATCCAGTGTCCGTGAGACCATAAGCCTCAATAATAGCTACGAAATCCATGCTCTTTAATATGTTGTAAGGAACCCCTCACAAATTTTCATCAGTAGCTATTATGACATTATAATCCCCCACAGAACACGAAGGCTTGTCTACCTCAGTAGCTTGTTAAAGCATTTTATCCCATAGAGGTCTTCTGAGATGATCTTTGCATTTGGCATAGACAAAGGTAATGGTGAATTGATTTTGTAACTCATTATGTTTAAAGTCACAAGTAATTTGTTGCTCATCTTCATCAATAACAGTGCAGTTAATGTCACCATTCCAAAATAGCCAAATTTTGCCATTAGAGTTACTTACAACATTATCCATGCCTAGCTGAATTGTTAAATTCATTACATTGACTCTGTCTGCAAAGGGCTCCAGAATAGCAATGATAGACAGTTGATGCATTATTCTAAGCATTGTATGTCTTTCCACAACTCCTTGTGTTGATCCCCCTCACATTCCATATGATTGTACTAATCATTGAGATGATTTAAAAGAGAATAGTCTGGTATTTGGTCTTCCAGCAGTGACAGTTTTAGCATCCTGAGTCTTGAAGTGAAATTTATCATGTTGCAACCCTCTGGGATATAGACCTTGATTTTGAGTTACCTGTTGAAACTCATCTTCAAGGGCCTGATCATTTCGAAGACTGAAAGCTCTTATTAAAGCTTCACTAGTCTCATCATCATCAACAGGGTCATGTAAAGACGGATTATCCCTATCAACCTCATCTTCTGAATTATCTACTTCATACTCATCTATCAATGGAATAGTATTAACTTGAAATATTGTTGTCCTTTGTCCATAGGGCCCCTGGGAGGTGGTGTCATATATTGAGCTTGTAAGGGAGGGATGTCCAGCCCCTATTGATCATTACCATTACAAATTTTGTGCATGGTTCCTCCTTCCCTTCATGCTCTCTTTCATGCTCTCCTTCTTGTTACTTACTTAATCTTTTCTTAGCTGCACCTCTTTTTTGCTTGCTTTGTTTATTTTTGCTTTTGAGGTTATTTTCAGGTTTTCTACTACTTGCATTATTCCCCAACTCTTTAGCCGTGGAACCCTTGCTTTGTTTCTCATTGTTACATGCTTCCTTGTTCTGCTTTTCCTTCTTTCCTACATTGTTACCCTGTTTATTTGCTTCTGTCTACTGTGTTGTTTGAGACATCATCTGTTTCCCAAATTACTGATGATTTTTTATGTTAACTTGGGATTTAAGTTCAGGGTTTTGGTCTGTGTTAGCCCCCTCATGCAGAACATGAGGCAAATTCCCCCATTTAGCCACCCCTTCCTACAGGTTAGAAGGGCTCTCCTGACATCCCCCATCCTTTCCTCCTTCAGCTACACCAATCATAATCTCATTCATATGCATTTTATTGGAGATAGGTTTTATAGCTGTGATAGCTGAGTGTATGTTCTTGTCTTCATTATGGTTTGACATTCCTTGTTATTCTTCACTGCTTCCCTGATCATACCTGTTGTATGTTTCTTGTGCTATGTGTTCCCTGTGATTTGCTTCCTCTCTTGTTGTAGTATTTTCTGCCTGCATAGATAGATTAGTAAAAATATTTTTTTGTGAATTAATATTCATACCTGGTTGTTGTCCATTCAATTGGTAGTTTTCTCTTGTTGCCTGAGTTGTTGTTGCAGTAAGTCTCCAAATTTTCTTTTGAGCAGTTTTCTTTTGATGCCTCTAGTTCTTCTTTCTTTGAGTTTGTCATTCCTCCTCCTTTTGTTGTGCTGGTTGTTTTTGTTTATCACTTTCCTTATTTGGTAGTTGTTGTTGTTTTCTAACCTCTTTTGTTTTGCCTTGTCTGTTTTCCTGTTCTTTTTGGTTATGGTTTTCTTTGTTTTTGTTTTTCTTCTCATTTTCTTTTTCCTTTCTCTGTCTGTATTCCTCATCCCTCATCTTGGATTTGCATTCTTCTACATAGTGGCCTTGGTGTATGTAATACTCAGAGTATGGAGGAATATTTTCATATTCAACTGGCTGCCATACGCCTATTGTATCATCATCATTATCAAGACCAATCCACACATGTCTAGGCCTAGGTTTGGTCAAGTCTATTTGCGTCTTTTCCTTAGCCATTCCTACCCTAGATCTTTTAATAGAGGTTGTATCCAAGTATAAGACCTTGCCTACAGATTCCAATAAGGGAGTGAGGAAAGGTTTTTTGAAACAATGCCACGGTAGGCCTGGCAGTAGGATCCATACAGGGATAATAAGTGTCTACTCTTCCAGAGTAAAGAAAGGTGTCCAAGCAATGTTGTAATCCAATTCATTCTGAAGGTCAATAAACACATGCTTAGCATTATAATGAGCAATGTTGACCCCCCTACTTAGTTTAGTCTGTTGGATGAAGCTTTTTCTGATGAGATCAACTTTGGGAATTGTTGTACTAAACTTCCCAACCAAAGAGTATTTACAATCCACAGTAAGAGTATGAATATAAAAAATGACAGCTTGTTGGCCTTGCTTAGTGGTTTGTCTGGGGTGGTTTTCAGCACAATGGTAGGATTCAGAGCAGCATGGATATGTCTTAATCTAGCATCCAGTGTTTGGACTACTGTATAAGGAGGGGGTTGAGGGACATGTTCGTGGTTATTTGTTGGGGGAACTTTAGTATTGGTGGGTGCATTAGGTTTTGGAATGGGAGCCTTTTGGGTATTCTCTTGGACAGTAGGGGTTCTTTTGTCAAAATTGTTAGAGATTTTTGGAAATTCTCTAAAAATAGTTGCTTTTCTCACTATTCTTCCCCAAAACCTTTTGTTGAAATTTTTCCCAAATTTCCGGCCTTATTTCTTTGATTCTAGTCTCTTTGGTTCACAATAGTGTTGGCAGGACTCCCCTGTATCTGTTTAGCAGACATAGAATCTATATTTCCCATGGCATTATCATGCACATGGCCAATACTTACAGAATTACTAATTTTATTATAACTCGAATTAAATTTAGTATACTTACCTGATTGATGTGCCTTCCCAGTTTGCTCATTCGATATCTGTTGGTGTCCCTGCCTTTGATCAGTTACAGCTTGTTCAATGCCATTATTGTTCTTTTCTGTATTTGATTGTCCTACCATGTGCATAGCTCTACTATAAGGCTTGAATCCAACAGAAGAATGTGATGAGATTTCCACGTCAATAACTTCCTTAGGCTCTACCATTGTTTTGTTGACTCTTGGGAGCCAGACTTGCTTCCATGGTCTCATGTCCCACTGTTCCTCCTTTGAGATGTTTCTCTAATTCAGAATGCTCTAAATTTTTAGTTTGATTATGTTCTTGAGCTAGACGATTAGATATGTTAGTAAGATGGACTTCGTGATCAGTATAACACTCTCCGCTAGCCTCGCTGGTATTAGTATTTCGTCAACTGACATTTTGACCACCGGAATTCTTGATATCGGCTATTTGGGCTTCCATTTCACTAGAAATTGTTGTAAGATGGACGTCTTTCCCATGTGAGCAAACCCCAGTAGGTAAGACATCTCGAATCATCTGGGAAGATGTTTGATTTTGAGATCGACTATCGTGTGACCTTTTCACAATTTTCCCACTAGTCGCCACTTCAGATTTTTCATTTGGCAAGGTTGAATTCTGTGAATTTGGAGTATGTTGTAGCACTTGATGAGTAGAAATGTTCCCTAAACAATTATATTCTTGATTCAATCTGATAAAGTTTGAGGAAATAATTTCTCGATTCCCATCTTCTTCCCTTCGAAAACTCGCACTGTTCATTGCTCTATCGATTTGCGAATTTCCAGAGTTATACAACGAATTATAGGGTGATTCATAGTTGTTTTTATTCGTCTTCATTAGGCGCCCAAGTTGGGGTTGGTCTGGCGGTCTGAAGGAGACCTCCAGCGGCTCACGCGCCATTTCAGCCATGCTGAACTAGCCATTGGAGCTTAGCTATTTCAAGTTCCTTGGGAGCGCGTTTCTTAGAGATAAGTTAGAGAGAGAATAAAATTGGGAAATGGGGAAGCATTATTTTGGGCTTAGGGTTTCGGGTTTATGGTTTATGGTTAGGGTTAGTTTTTTTTTTTTTTTTTAGGTTTTGGATTTGAGGTTTAATATCAATGTTTTAGTGTTTAATTTTTGGGTTTTTGCATTTTGGGATTGGGGTTTAGGGTTTAAGGTAGGGTTAGGGTTAGGGTTTAGTTTTTTTTTAGGTTTTAAGGTTTGGGGTTATGGATTTTAGTTGTAATATCTAAAGTTTACTGTTTAATGTTAGGATTTTTATATTTTGGGCTTAGGGTTTAGGGTTTAGGGTTTAGGGTTAGAGTTAAGGATAGGGTTAGTGTTAGGGTTAGTGTTAGGAATAGGGTTAGGGTTACGGTATATGGTTTTTTAGGTTTTAGGTTTTGGGGTTTAGGATTTTTAGTTTAAAATATATGGTTACGTCTTTAATGTTTTTGTTTTGGTATTTTGGGCTTTGGGTTTTATGTTAATGGTTTAGGTTTAGGGTTAAGGTTAAGGTTAGGATTAGCGTTTGGGTTAGGGTTAGGTTTTAGGTTTAGTTTTTTTATAGGTTTTAGAGTTTGTGGTTTAGGATTTGAGGTTTAAAATATATGGTTTAGTGTTTAATGTTTGAGTTTTGTATTTTGGACTAAGGTTTTTTTGGACTTAGGGTTTAGGGTTTTCGGTTTTTGGTTTGGGTTAGGGTTATGATTAGGGTTATGGTATAGGGTTTTATTAGGTTTTATGGTTCAGGGTTTATCATTTGAGGATTATAATCTATTGTTTAGTATTGGGTTTTCATATTTTGGGCATAGGGTTTCGAGTTTATAGTTTAGGGTTAGGGTTAGGGTTAAGGTTAGTGTTAGGGTTTTGGGTTTTTTAGATTTTTGGGTTTAGGGTTTAGAATTTGAGGTTTAATATTAATGATTTAGTGTTTAATGTTTGGGTTTTGGTATTTTTGGCCTGGGGTTTAGGGTTTATGGAGGGTTAGTGTAAGGGTTAGTGTTAGGGTTAATGTTAGGGTTAGGGTTAGGGCTTAGGTTATTTTTTAGGTTTTAGGAATTGGGGTTAAGGATTTAAGTTCTAATATCTATGGTTTAGTGTTTAATGTTCGGTTTTGGTATTTTGGGCTTTGGGTTTAGGATTTAGTGTTTATGGTTAGGGTTAAGGATAGGGTTAGGGTTAGGGTTCGTGTTAGGGATAGGGTTAGTAGGGTTTAGGGTTTTTTAGGTTTTAGGTTTTGAGGTTTAGGATTTTTGATTTAAAATCTATGGTTGAGTGTTTAATGTTTGGGTTTTGGTATTTTGGGCTTGGGGTTTCGGGTTAATAGTTAAGGGTTAGGGTTAAGGTTAGGGTTAGGGTTAGGGTTTAGTTTTTTTTTAGGAATTAGGGTTTATGGTTTAGGATTTGAGGTTTAAAATCTATGGTCTAGTGTTTAATGTCTGGGTTTTCGTATTTTGGACTTGGTGTTTTTTTGGACTTATGGTTTATGTTATGGTTAGGGTTAGGATTTTTTTTAGGGTGTAGGTTATTTTTAGGTTTTATGGTTCAGGGTTTAGCATTTGAGGTTTAAAATCTATGATTTAGTATTTAATGTTTGGTTTTTTGTATTTTTGGCTTAGGGTTTTAGGTTTATGGTTTAGGGTTTGTGTTCGAGTTAAGGTTCGAGTTAGGGTTAGGGTTAGAGTTTTGGGTTTTTAAGTTTTTTGTGTTTAGGGTTTAGGATTTGGGGTTTAATATCAATGGTTTAGTGTTTATTGTTTGGGTTTTGGTATTTTGGGCTTCGGGTTTAGGGTTTATGATACGATTAGGGTTAGGGTTAATGTTAGGGTTAGGGGTTAGGGTTTAGGGTTTAGGTTGTTTTTAAGATTTTAGGGCTTCGGGTTATAGACTTGAGTTGTAATATCTATGGTTTAGTATTTAATGTTAGGATTTTGGTATTTTTGGCTTTGGTATTAGGGTTTAGAATTTAGGGTTAGGGTTAAGGATAGGGTTAGGGTTGGGGTTCGTGTTAGGGAAAGGGTTATGGTTAGGGTTTTGGGTTTATTTTAGGTTTTAACTTTTGGGGCTTACTATTTTTTGTTTAAAATTTGTTGTTTAGTGTTTAATGTTTGGGTTTTGGTATTTTGAGATTGGGTTTTTGGGTTAATAATTTAGTGTTAGGGTTAGGTTTAAGGCTAGGGTTAGGGTTTTGTAAGGTTTCGGAAATGACTTAGATGAAACTAGAGCCTAACGTTGTTTTCTTGATGGTCTAAGGTCCTAAATTGGTCTATAATGTGGTATAGAGGTAGTGTCTAAGAGTTTAGGTGCATTGGAAGTCAAATGTTAGGGCACGACCAACACGTTCGACGACTAAGTCACCTATGTGCCTCCTATGTGTTTTATTTGTTTATGATTGATTCTTGAGGTTATGAAGTTCTTAAATGAGTTATTACAATGTATATAGGAAGTGTGTCAAGTTTCATCAAGTTTGGAGGTCAAACGTTCAAGAACATCCGGTGACTTTCGAAGGATAGTCATTTGACGTACTTGTGAGTTTGAATGTGTTTTAGCATGTTGCGTGGCTTGTTTGATGTTGACCTTGTTTGGAGATGTTCCTAAAATCTAGACATACGTGTTTAGAGGTTTAACATCCGGGTACGACTCCACCTAGTACCCACAAGGGGCCCTAGAAGAAGGAACCCAACTCAAGACTTGAAGTTGTATGGCAGCTTGAAAAGACGACCCAAACGATGGCCAGACGACCAGGAGAGGGCCCATCGATGGGTGGCGTCGATGGAGCCTGTAAGTCTGCAGGTTGAGGAGATGCTGAAGAAAAGCACGAGACCCCATCGACGGGGTGTGGTCTCACACACGGACCGTCGATGGAAGAGCGTCAATGGTGTTGTGAGTTGCTACCAGTTTTTCTGTTAAATCTTGGGTTTTTTGGTAAATTCACCCCAAGTCTTATAAAATAGGAGGACGATTGTATTAGGTGTTTTGGGGTATTTTAAGAGTATAAAAGTCATTAAACTCTCATTTAAACCCTAACACTAAGATCAAAACCCTTTCCCTCCTAAAGTTTCTCCAAAAAAACTCCATGAGAGTTCAAGATGAAGATGGAACTTGAAGATGGGTCTTCAATGGAGTTTCTTATTCAATTATCATTGGGTTCTTATAATAAGGTATGTGAGTTCTTCATCTAAGGCTTGATATCACCTTAGAGCTAATTTCAAAGATGATTTTCAAAGATTTAAAAAAGATGAAAAGTCCAATTTCTACTCTAAGTCTTGGGTTCTTGCATGAAAGGTTTTCAAACATTAAATATGATGTTAGTGATGTATAGTTGATGTTGTCTAATGAAAATCTCCATGAACCCTTGACCTTCTCAAATCTCTCAATTTGGACTAAAATATGGGTTATGCGATCATGCTTTGATATTGATGAATTCATGTGTAGATTCTTATGGGCTTTTGATTCATGTATAGATTATGATTGTATGGTTTATAGGTTGTTTCAATTTGATCAATTGAGTATTGTATATTCTTAGATCTATTGAATGTCAAGCTTATTGAATTTATATTGACTTAATGCTTATAGATTCTAGTGTAGTTTTCTATGGGTTATTGAATGATGTAAGAATTGTATTCAATTGATGTTTAGGTTGTATTAGATTAAAAAATCTATATTGAATTGGCCTAGATTCATTGAGTATTATGGTTATTGTATAATTTGATGTTCATGGCCATGGGTAAGGGCCTTATGGTATTGAATTGGATGATTTAGCTTTGGATTGAAGTGGTGAGATCAAGTGGGTGGTATGCTTCCCTAACTCTCTTAAGATTATGTATAGCTATTTTAATTTAGCTCTTTAATTATGTTGTGATTGGTTTGGTCCACTTGTGGTGGCGGTGTTATGTGATTAACGTTATTTTAAGTATTATGATGATCATGTCCTTGTCGGCACTACTTAAATTAATATGATGATTTGTGTATTTAATTATGTGAAGTATGATCATATATAGCTATATGTGAAGTAATGTGAAAGTATGTGTTCTTATATTGAAGATGTTAGGTGATCATGTTAGACTATGACTAAGTGTTCTTGTGTGTAGTCTTAGAGTGGATAAATAATTGTTCCTACTTGACTCTATGAGTCTATGATGATTATATTGATGATGATATAGTAGCGTATATGATGACTTAAAGATGATAATGGTTGTTCCTATGTGCTTCTAGAATGATATGTAATATGTGATAAAGTGAAGTATGTTGTGTCTTTTTTAGGTAGATTGGTGTCCCTTACTTTATGCATGTATGATAGTGAATATGTGATGTCTTGACTTAGTAAACTAAAGAGTCTTAGTCTTGAATGTATGAATGTAATGTGATACCCTGAATGATGATAAGAGGGTCCTTATGTGAAACCTTGAACCTAGTGGTAAGGTTATGAAACTTGAAGTCGAAAGCTGTAATGCTATCCTTCATGTAATGAATGATGGACTTAGGGTTGATTGGATGGAATGGCTTCATATCAATACTTAGGAAAGTCATGATGAGTTTCTTGTCGCCATTGTAAGGCAGCCCATAGAGGACCTCTTTGATCGGGTAAATGTAATTGGGTTATGAACTTGATATGGAACCCTCTTATATGCACCTTAATGTGGATCACTCTATGAGAACAAAGGCCAGCACCGAGTGAGTATGGTAAGGGAAGTAGTTTTAGTTAAAGAATGATGCTAGAATACAAAGTAAGCCCTTCATATTTCTTAACCATGTGCCTTCATGGGATGTGTCCAAGTTCTACCATTGGCAAGTAGAACAACCTCATCGGAGTAGGATAGAACTCCAGATTCAATGCTTTGCTACCATGGTCGATGTCGGTTATTGCCTATTCTCATCATGTGGGATACCTACTAGTGTTGGAGAAGTTCTATTAAGTTTAGGTGGTGGTATGGGACGCTATCTAGACATTGCACAATAGGCTTTGAAGATGTTAGTGAGAGTCCCTAGGTCTTCTCCAAGATTATTACTTGAATATCTTTATGTGATGAATGTATCTTAAATGAACTAAGGAATGTAATGAATTAAGTTAAGAATAAATGTTAAATGAATAAGTAATTATCTGGAATAGTTAAGGGTTGTCTAGTTAAGGTATGAAGGGGGCAAAGGAATGGTCACTTCATCTCTTACTTAGATAAGTCTTAATAATTATTCTAGTTAAGGAAATTGATTGGTTATGTAGACATGATCCAAACATAGATAAGTCTTAAGGAGTACTTAGGTAATCTTGAAGAGGTCAATTATGGACATTCTGTTCTTGAGTTACTTGAGTAGGTCTTTTGATAACCTTCGAAATGAGAATGTCATATTCTATGAGTTCTATGGTATTAAGTGAGAATGATTCCATCTTAGGTAATCTATAGGATCCCTTGAGTGTGTGTGAAAGGTATTGTATGGGCAGTCTCTCCACACTCACTCAAGTGAACCTTAGAATCACCTTTGGTAGGAGGATCTCATGTTCATGTGCTTGATGTATTGTAAATAAAGGTATCTCATTCTAAGTAGTCTTAAGGATCATTTAGGCATGTTTAAAGAGGGTGTATGGTTGGTCTATCTTTGTGTTTTGCTTAAGTGAGTCTTAGGATAGCTTTTGAGGGTATTATATGAAAAAAGGTGTGTAAAGTGAAGTTAAGGAAATTCACTATCCAGTGAAGTAGCTTACTGTAATGTTTTCTTTAAAATGTGATAATTGTTTAAATGATTTCTTATGTATTTCTAAAGTGTGAAATATTGTTCTTATGCTTATAATATGATGTTTCAATCAAAATTCATGAAAAGCATGTTATTTACTAAATGTCCCTTTTTCATGGTTTTTTCATGGCTTCCATACTTAGTACATCTAATGTGTTAACCCCTTCTTTTACCTTTTTGACTAAAGTGTAGGGAATTGGAAGTCTTGATGTGCCATGAAGGGTGGATAGGTTTCTAAGAGTTGAAGATAAAGTATTGGTGAGTCCTCATCGATTCGAGGACAATATTCACATGTTCCGTTATGTCTTAAGTCTTTACTTTATGTCTTGTATGGGCTTAGTCCCAAGTGTTGTAAACTACAAAGTTTATATGGTTCAATGGGATGTTGTACATGTTTAATGTTTTAATGAAAGTCTTCCGCTTGCGTATTGATTATGAAAAGAATTCTTCGTGTGTGAAAAATATTTTAAATTCTTAGTCATTTTAGAATGTTTTATTTATGCAATGAATGATGCGAGTGGCTCATGTGAGACTTCTTGAAGTCTCATTTTCCGTGTGATGACTCATGGATGCTCTAACTTCTAGGGTGTACTTGAGGGTCGTGACAAACTTGGTATCAGAGTATAATGTTTTTGAGTGTCTTAGTTGTCTGATGAACCAAATCTAGTAGACTCTTATTCATAATGTGAAGCGCACCACATTATGAATAGCAAGCTATTGGGTGCTAGGAAATGCTTCACTTCTTCATTCATCTAATCGTGCCTAAGAGCATGGTATATGGTGTCTTTACCTTGTCTCCCTTATGTGTTTGGTCATTTGAGTGTGACTTTATGAAGATTGGGTTGAGGGAGAGAAAAGATGAGATGTGACTTGTTAGATGAGGTGTGAAATATGGTGTTGATGAACCTAGGTTGGTTTAGTTACCTTGTGAAAGGTAGTGTAGTTTGAAAGAATGTAAGGTATAAAATCTAGAAGTGTAAAGGAAGTTGAAGAGACTTGAAAGAGTAAAGGTGAGTTTCTCCAAGTAAGGGGGATGTAGTGGTTAGATGGTTGAAACTTTGAGAGTCTTTAGTTTTCATGAACTATACTTTGGGTGAGAAGGTATTAGTAAGGTTTAAGGTGCCTTGAGGGAGTTCCTTGTAGTAGATGTTATGTTGACCTTAGAATGGGTTTCTCCTAAGTGGGGGAGTATGGTGAAGAGTATGGTTGTTGGGAGTGAGGTACCCTTAACCTTTCGTTATGTGTTTGTTCAAGCCTAAAACAAAGAGTTCTTAGTAACTTGATTTATGTAGGAGTCTTTTGTGAAAAATGAGTTCCAAACATTCTCCTTATGATATGCATGGTTGGTTGAAATTGAATTTCATTAACTTCTTGCATTGTTTATTTTATGAAGCCATGATTATGTTGTAAAAGCTGTTTATATTAAGTTACCTTGCATAATTAGCATGTTTCTATCATGAATTGCCTAAAAAGTTGTATTTTTGAAAAAGTTGCACCATTCACTGTAATGCACTGCCAGTTCACTGTGAAATTTTTGGAAATTTGACTAATTGATTCTTTGGTCTAAAATTATTTTAATATGGTTAGAACTTATGTGTATGAGTATGATAACGAATATAAAATGAGTTTTTTCTATTTGGAATGAAGCATGTGAGTTTTATAGCATGATGAATTATAGAATCTAATATAGTTTCTTGCTGTGTTGTGAATCTCTTGATCTTGTCAACTGATGTTTTCTCCTTGATTGTGTGTTATATGGTATATTTATGAGCTGTTAAGTTGAGTATCTACTCTTGGAAGTGTTCGGAGAGTGGAAAGTGCCATTCGAGGATAAATGTTGTCCAAGTGGGAGAGATTGTAAGGTCTCAAAAATGACTTAGGTGAAGCTAGAGCCTAACATGGTTGTCATGATTGGTCTAAGGACCGAAATTGGTCTATAATGTGGTATATAGGCAGTGTCTAAGAGTTTAGGTGCATTAGAAGTCAAACATCAAGGGACGATCAAGATGTTCGACGACTAAGTCACCTATGTGCCTCCTATGTGTTTTATGTGTTTATGTGTGATTCATGAAGTTATGAAGTCCTTAAATGAGTTATTATGGTGTATATAGGCAGTGTGTCAAGTTTCGTGAAGTTTAGAGGTCAAACGTCCAAGAACATCCGGTGACTTTCGAAAGATAGTCAGTTGACATCCTTGTGAGTTTGGATGTGTTTTAGCATATTGCGTGGCTTGTTTGATGTTGAAATTGTTGGGAGATGTTCCTAATACCTAGACGTACGTTTTTAGAGGTTTAATGTCCTGGTACGACTCCACCTAGGACCCACAAGGGTCCCTAGAAAAAGGATCCGAACTCATGACTTGAAGCTGCATGGAATCTTGCATGCAGTACCAAACGACGGCCAGTCGACCAGGAGACGGCCCGTCGATGGGTGGCGTTGATGGAGCCTACAAGCCTACAGGTTGAGGAGCTTCTCAAGCAAACCAGGAAACCCCATTGACGCGGCGTGGTCTCACACACGGACCGTCGATGGTAGGGCGTCGATTTTGCTTTGAGTTGCTGCCTGTTTTTCTGTTAAAGGTTGGGGTTTTTGGGAAATTCACCCAGGTCTTAAAAAATAGTAGGACGATTGTTTGAGGTGTTTAGGGATATTTAAGAGTATATAAGTCATTAAACTATCATTTAATCCCTAACACTAAGATCAAAACCCTTTCCCTCCTAAAGTTTCTCCAAAAAAACCTCCATGAGAGCTCAAGATGAAGATGGAGCTTGAATATTGGTCTTCAATGGAGTTTCATCTTCAATTATCATTGGGTTCTACTAATAATGTATGGGAGTTCTTTATCTAAGGCTTTCTATCACCTTAGAGCCAATTTTAAAGATGATTTTCAAAGATTTCAAAAAGATGAAAAGTCCAATTTCTACTCTAAGTCTTGGGTTCTTGCATGAAAGATTTTCAAACATTAAGATATGATGTTATTGATGTACAATTGATGTTTTATAATGAAATTCTCTATGAACCCTTGACCTTCTCAAATCTCTCAATTTGGACTAAAATATGGGTTATGTGATAATGCTTTGATATTGGTAAATTCATGTGTAGATTGTTATGGGCTTTTGATTCATGTATATATTATGATCGTATGGTTTATAGGCTGTTTCAATTTGATCAATTGAGTATTGTGTATTTTTAGATCTATTGAATGTCAAGCTTATTAAATTGATATTGACTTAATGCTTATAGATTCTAGTGTAGTTTTCTATGGGTTATTGAATGATGTAAGCATTGTATTCAATTAATGTTTAGGTTGTATTAGATTAATAAATCTACATTGAATTGGCCTAGATTCATTGAGTATTATGTTATTGTATTGAATTGATGTTCATGTCCATGGGTAAGGGCCTTATGGTATTGAATTGGATGATTTAGCTTTGGCAGAGCACATAAGCGGCCCCTTGAACTTCAACGCTTTTTCCGTTTACACACCTTAACAAGACCTCCTTCCTATTGAACACTTAAACAACTCAAAAAGTGTGCCTATCAAACACAAACTGGCTGACTTTTCACCTGTCGTTTGAGGCATTTATTTTAAGATGGAGTGCGTGACATTACATACCTCCTACGTGGAAAAATCTAATCTACATGGTAAAACACCCAACCCCTCAGTCATTCCCCTAAATCCCCAAAATTCATTTTGAAAAAACCCTAGAAGTTCTTTCACGATTCCCGCTCAATGTGGTCAATTCTCTAAGGAAACCTTATAGTCATCTCCCTAATCTTCATGTATTCTTCCTACGGCGTGCTCGATTTAAGAAAACAACTGTTGTTGTTGTGTTCTACGGCTGATTCAAGAAAGATAGAAGATTTTGTGCTATCAAAATCTTGACAAGTAAGTTTATTTTTGAATCTCCATGACTATTGTTGCAGTTTCCCCTTTAAATGTAGCGTCTATTTTTTTATGTTAGTACAGTGATAATGTTTTGTACACATGTGAATAAAGTTTGATTCTTTTATGGTTTCCTTGTCAGTAATTTGTCGGCTTTATTTGAATTTTTTTCCAGGGAATCTTATGGATACTATTATATTAACTCGTTTTCACCATGGGGGTAAATTTGTGAAAGACACATCCGGTGAAGGTCTCACTTACATAGGGGAAAGTGAAGTGGAATATGTATGTATCGATAAAGATCACTTTTCCTTAATGCAATTGCTTTTTTATACTAGAGATCTGGGGTATGTTACTGTGGGTGGGTTTTATTTTAAAGACCCTACAAGCAATAACTTTGTCTTAGTGGATAATGATTTCAGTTTACTAAAGTTTATAGAAGACCTAGGTGATGGTGACTTTTTGGACTTGTATGTTGAACATGTTGTGGATGAGGTAGAGGTTTATAAAGATGGGGTCCCCACATTTTATCTTTGTGCGCCAATAATTGGTGAAAGTTTTAATAAGGATGGGATAGAAAACTCACATAATATTAATATGGATGAAGGGGACCAACAAAGAGCTGCTCAATCTGAGAATATTGATATTGAAGTTGGTGTGGATGCAGAGTTACAACAAGGAGCTGCCCAATCTGAGAATATTAATGTTGAAGTTGGTGTAGATGATGCACATATCTTGAAAGTGTTGTAACTAATTGGGATTGCAGTGATGATTCACAAGAGTATTTTATTCCAAATGAAGATGACTCAGAGATTGATAAAGAGTTGAGAAATCTTTGAAATTAAAGGAGAACCAAATTGCAGGGGGAAAAACCAATTCCTACAGAGGAAATAATTGTTGGAGTCGCTGGTGTTGATAGGGGATTTGAAGACATTGGAAGGAACAAAACTGCTAGGTATGTAGGAAGATTGGGGGAAGATGAATAATATATTGATAGTTTAGAACTGGATAGTCATTATAGTAGGGATAAATTAAATCTTGAAGATGTGGAAGGTGTTGATTTACCAACAAGAAGAAAAAGTAAAAAGCATATATTTGATCCTGATTGTGTAGTTGCTATATTTGAGCTTGGTATGGTATTTGAAAATGCTATAGAATTTAGAAAGGTTGTAGCAGAGTATGCTGTGGAATATAAAGTCAAATTAAAATTGATGCCTAATGAAAAACATAGAATCAGAGTTAAATGTCAACATAAGAAATGCAAATGGTTGTTTTATGTTAGTCTAGACAAAGACTTTGGTGAATTTATTGTTAAGAACTACTATCATGTTCATCAGTTCCCTACCACAACCAAGATCAAGTTGTGTACATCTAACTTTATTGCAAATAAGTTTAGGGACATAATAGTTTCTCAACCTCATATAAAGTTGTGGGAAATTCAAGAGTTGGTAAGGAAGGAGACAAGATTGTATGTTGGAAGAACTCTTTGTTATAGGGAAAAATTGATGATTCTTAAGGAGTTTATGGGTGATTGGAAGATGGAGTTTGCAAGGTTATGTGATTATGCAGACATGAAAAAACAAACTAATCCTGGTAGTTCATGTTGGGTGAGGAAAGAGAGAATCTACTCCAGGAAAAAAATTGTTTGTTCACTTTTATGTCTTTTTTGATGCATTAAGGAGAGGTTGGTTGGAAGGATGTAGAAAAATCATTGGATTTGATGGATGTTTTCTGAAGGGTGCTTGCAAGAGTGAATTATTGGTTGCAGTTGGTAGGAATGGAAATCAATAAATGTTTCCAATTGCTTGGGTAGTTGTTGATCAAGAAACAAAGCACAACTGGAGTTTCTTCATCAATTTATTGATACAAGATCTAAACTTAGGCACTGGACATGGAATGACTGTGATGTCCGATATGCAAAAGGTTAGTTTAATGTTAATTTTATTTATTTTTATCTCACTGCCTATTTATTTAATTATTACTACTTATAAATTTCAATTATTATGATATGTAGGGTCTTGTAGCAGCCATAATGGAGTTGCTGCCAGATTGTGAAAAGAGGATGTGTGCTAGACATATTTGGTCCAATTGGCACAAGACCTGGAGAAGAGAAGAAAGAAGAAAACAATTCTGGAGATGTGCAAAATCAAGTTTTGAGGTAAAATTTCAAGATGAAATGGACAAACTTGCTAAACTTGGTAATAAGAACATCTGTGGGGACTTGTTACATTATTAAAGAATGACATGGTGTAAAGCATATTTTAAGGAGCATGATAAGTGTGATATCATTGAGAATAATATGTGTGAGATATTTAACTCTTGGATATTAGCTGCTAGGCATAAATCAATTATCACCATGTTAGAGGAGATTAGACATAAGATAATGGATAGAAATGTGGAGATGAGAAAATTTGTTGACACTTGGATATCAGAAATTTCTCCTATGGCTAGTTTGGTACTTGAAGAAAACAAAGAATTGCTAGAGATTGTCAAGTTAGGTTCAATGGCCAATTTGGATATGAAATTTTAGAGGGTCATTCTAGGTATATTGTTTATATCAGAAAAAAGACATGTACTTGTAGAACCTGGCAGTTGAGAGGCATACCATGTCAACATGTTGTTTTGGCATATTAGCATACAGACCAAGACTCTAAAGATCATGTTGTACATTGGAACAAAAAAGATACTTTCATGAAGGCTTATAATTACTTTATTCAGCCAATACCTAACATGAAAATGTGGCCTTACACTAGTGATATAGTGATTGAGCCTCCTAAACAAAAAATAAGCCTGGCTGACCACCAAAATCCAGAATAAAGTCAAAAGATTAGCCAAGAAAGAAGTATGGAAAGTTATCTAGGAGAGGCGTAAAAATGACTTGCTCAAAGTGTCATCAACAAGGCCACAATAATAAAGCCTGCAAATATGTGGTAATACTCAAGCCAACCTTTGATTAATTCAATTAAATAAATAAAATGCATTAGAATTTTTCTGCATGTTATTTACACTATTAAATCCTCTAAATTGGGTTATCCTGGAAGCTCAACCCAACCTGGACCTGGAAGGTCAAGCAAACCTAGAAGCTCAACCCAACCTGGACCTCGAAGGTCAAGCTAACCTGCAAGCTCAAGCCAACTTTGTAGCTTAAGTCATCCTCAAAGCTCAAGCCAACCTGCTAGCTCAAGTCAGCCTCAAAGATCAAGGCAACCTATAAGCTCAAGACAACCTGCTAGCTTAAGTCAGCCTGCAAGCTCAAGGCAATCTATAGGTTCTAGCAAACCACCAACCTGGAGACCATCACAACATGTAAGCTCATGCCAACAATCAACTTCTATTTGTGATGATACTTCAACTGTTGGAAGAGTTCAACAAGGTGGAAGAGGCAGGGGAAGAGGCAGGGGAAAACGTAGGGTGAGAGGAGGTGATGATACTTCAACTGTTACAAAAGGGCAACAAGCAGGAAGAGGTATGGGAAGCGAAGGAGAATCTACATCAATAGGAGGAAACAAAAGGCCTAGACTGTGGGATTTGGCACCTACATTGATGATATAAGTGGCAGACAAACATTAAATGTAAGAGTATAACCAACTTTAATTATTTATAATCTACCTACTTTGATAATAGGCACTTAATTGTAGTTTCTTGTATACATCCTGGTACAACAAGTGAAAGAGTTGTTACTCAAGTTGGTTTCAAGTGTGCAGCACCAACAAACATTGATATTGGTTATAAGCCTCGTGGACTGAAATGGAAGGGTAAAGATGATGTCACCATTTCACAATTACAACACAAGTCCAAAGGGGGTGGATCTGCAAATGTCTAGTGCAACAAAAAGAAGAACATGAGTGTGACTACTTTAATGTGTCTTGGATGTTTTTCATGTACTCTTGGGGGTTGTTTTATTTTTAATCTTTAATGTAAGCAGGAAACAATACTGAGACTCCTTTAATATAGTTTTGATGTAAATTATAACTAATGGTTTAACTGTGGATTTGTTGCATGGAAATGCAATGAATTTTTTGTCTATCATTCATGCTTGTTTGGAGCATACTGTTGTGTTGTTCACTTAATATGGTTATTGTCGTTTGGAGGTTAATAAGAGGAATAGAAATAAGGCAATACAATAGAGGTGAATAAACAAGAAAAATATGATAGATTGATGAACAACTTATCTCCATTTCTTAGTCTAACATCAGTACAACAGAAACACAATACTACTGATACAATAACTCTAAGCCTACTAACATAAATATTGCCATATAGCAAAAATAACGAGTGCAATAACACATATGATCCTACTTTTTGTTACCCGCTTCCTCTCTTGTTCATATGATTTGATTCTTTTCAATAGGACCCATATGATCTTTTTTGCTTGAGGCTGTAGATCATCATCGTACCATTGGAAAAAATTGCATCCACGTCTTCTCTACATAATTATTAAAATAATTAAACTATAATTAGCGATTGACAGTGATTTGTTTAACAAGATTTGAATAATAATAAAAATCTTACCTTTGTGTTTTTGTAGCAAAAAAATCGACGTCCTATATTAAGTTGTGTCCATGAGGTTTTTAATTCAACATTAACCCTACATCGACAAAACACATTTGCAACAAAAGAAGTTGAAATCAACAAATTGGACATTTCATTCGGTGTAAAGAAGATGAATGAAGATTTTTTTTCCATCTCCAACAGCAACAATGGTGAGATATGAGAAGAAGGATATTAGAAATAAAAAAAAGGGGAAGAATTTAGGGTGGATAAATAGAAGGGGAAAAATTGTACCCTTAAGTATGTCAAATCAGACACATCAACTTTTTTTTTCTCACTTCATGCACTCAAAAGGCGTGCTTTAAACGACAGGTGAAAAGTCAGCCAGGTGTGTTTGATATGTACATTTTTTGAGTGGTTTAAGTGTTCCATTGGAAGAAGATCTTTTTAAGGTGTCTAAACAGAAAAAGCGTTCAAGTTCAAGGGGCTACGTATGTGTTCTGCCTTTAGCTTTGGATTGAAGTGGTGAGATCTAGTGGGTGGTAAGTTGCCCTAACTCTCTTAAGATTATGTATAGCTATTGTAATTTAGATCTTTAATTATGTTGTGATTGGTTTGGTCCACTTTGGTGGCGGTGTTATGTAACTGATATGGCCTTGTCGATGTTATTTTAAGTAATATGATGATCATGGCCTTGTCGGCACTACTTGAAGTAATATGATTATTTGTGTAGTTGATTATGTGAAGTATCATCATATCTACTTATATGTGAAGTAATGTGAAAGTATGTGTTCTTATATGTAAGATGTTAGGTGATCATGTTCGACTATGACTAAGTGTTCTTGTGTGTAGTCTTAGAGTTGATACATGATTGTTCCTACTTGACTATATGAGTCTATGATGATTATATTGATGATGATATAGTAGCGTATAGGTTAACTTAAAGATGATAATGGTTGTTCCTATGTGCTTCTAGAATGATATGTAATATGTGATAAAGTGAAGTATGTTGTGCCTTGTTTAGGTAGATTTGTGTCCCTTACTTGATGCATGTATGATAGTGAATATGTGATGTCTTTCCATAGGAAGCTAAAGCGTCTTAGTCTTGAATGTATGAATGTATGTGACCTTGAATGATGATAAGAGGGTCCTTTATGTAAAACCTTGAACCTAGTGGTAAGGTTATGAAACTTGAAGTCGAAAGTCGTAATAGTATCCTTCATGTAATGAATGATAAACTTAGGGTTGATTGGCTGGAACAACATCATATCAATACTTAGGAAAGTCATGATGAGCTTCTTGTCGCCATTGTAAGGCAGCCCCTAGAGGACCTCTTTGGTCGGGTAAATGTAATTGGGTTATGAACTTGATATGGAACCCTCTTATATGCACCTTAATGTGAATTACTCTATGAGAACAAAGGCTAGTACCAAGTGAGTATGGTGAGAGAAGTAGTTCTAGTTAAAGAATGAGGCTAGAATACAAAGTAAGCCCTTCATATTCCTTAACCATGTTCCTTCATGGGATGTGTCCAAGTTCTACCATTGGCAAGTAGAAAAACCTCATCAAAGTAGGATAGAACTCCGGATTCCATGCTTTGCTACCATGGTCTATACCTGTTATTGCCTATTCTCATCATGTGAGATACCTACTTGTGTTGGAAAAGTTTTATGAAGTTTAGGTTGTGGTATGAGACATTATCTAAACATTGTACAATAGGCTTTGAATATGTTAGTGAGAGTACCTAGGTCTTCTCCAAGACCATTACTTGAATGTCTTTATGTGATGAATGTCGCTTAAATGAACTAAGGAATGTAAAGACTTAAGTGAAGAAAGAATGTTAAATGAATAAGTACTTATCTAGAGTAGTTAAGGGTTGTCTAGTTAAGGTATGAAGGGGGCAAAGGAATGGTCACTTCATCTCTTATTTAGATAAGTCTTAATAAAGATTCTAGTTAAGGAAATTGATTGGTTATGTAGACATGATCCAAACATAGGTAAGTCTTAAGGAGTACTTAGGTAATCTTGAAGAGGTCAATTATGGACATTCTGTTCTTGAGTTACTTGAGTAGGTATTTTGATAACCTTAGAAATGAGAATGTCATATTCTATGAGTTCTATGGTATTAAGTGAGAATGATTTCATCTTAGGTAATCTATAGGATCCCTTGAGTGTGTGTGAAAGGTATTGTATGGGCAGTCTCTCCACATTCACTCAAGTGAACCTTAGAATCACCTTTGGTAGGAGGATCTCATGTTCATGTGCTTGATGTATTGTAAGTGAAGGTATCTCATTCTAAGTAGTCTTGAGGATCATTTAGTCATGTTCAGAGAGGGTGTATGGGTGGTCTCTCTTTGTGTTTTGCTTAAGTGAGTCTTAGGATAGCTTTTGAGGGTATTATATGAAAAAAGGTTTGTAAAGTGAAATTAAGGAAATTCACTGTCCAGTGAAGTAGCTTACTGTAATGTTTTCTTTAAAATATGATAATTGTTTAAATGATTTCTTATGTATTTCTAAAGTGTGAAATATTGTTCTTATGCTTATAATATGATGTTTCAATCAAAATTCATGAAAAGCATGTTATTTACTAAATGTCCCTTTTTCATAGTTTTTTCATGGCTTCCATACTTAGTACATCTAATGTGTTAACCCCTTCTCTTACCTTTTTGACTAAAGTGTAGGGAATTGGAAGTCTTGATGTGCCATGAAGGGTGGATAGGTTTCTAAGAGTTGAAGATAAAGTATTGGTGAGTCCTCATCGATTCGAGGACAATATCCACATGTTCCGTTATGTCTTAAGTCTTTACTTTATGTCTTGTATGGGCTTAGTCCCATGTGTTGTAAACTCCAAAGTTTATATGGTTCAATGGGATGTTGTACATGTTTAATGTTTTAATTAAAGTCTTCCGCTTGCGTATTGATTATGAAAAGAATTCTTCGTGTGTGAAGAAAAGTTTAAATTCTTACTCATTTTAGAATGTTTTATTTATGCAATGAATGATACGAGTGGCTCAAGTGAGACTTCTTGAAGTCTCATTTGCCGTGTGATGACTCATGGATGCTCTAACTTCTAAGGTGTACTTGAGGGTCGTTACAGGTTTGGGTTAAGGTTACGGTTTAGGTTGAAAATCTCTGATTTAGTGTTTAATGTCTGGGTGTTCGTATTTTGGACTTAGGTTTTTTTTTTGGACTTAGGTTTTAGGCTTTAGGGTTAGGGTTAGGTGTAGGGTTTTTGCAAGGTTTTATGGTTCAATGTTTAGCATCTTAGTTTTAAAATCTATGGTTTAGTTTTTAATGTTAGGGTTTTTGTATTTTGGGCTTAGGGTTTCGGGTTTCGGGTTTCGGGTTAGGGTTAGTTTTTTTTGTTTTTTTTTTAGTTTTTGGGTTTACAGTTTAGGATTTGAGGTTTAATATCAATAGTTTAGTGTTTAATGTTTGGGTTTGGGTATTTTGGGCTTGGGGTATAGGGTTTATGGTAGGGTTAGGGTTTGGGTTAATTTTAGGGTTAGGGTTAGGGTTTAGGTTGTTTTTTAGGTTTTAAATTTTAGGGTTAAGTAATTGAGTTGTATATCTATGTTTTAGTTTTTAATGTTAGGATTTTGGTATTTTGAGCTTTGTGTTGAGGGTTGACGGTTTAGGATTAGGGTAATGGATAGGGTTAGGGTTAGGGTTTGTGTTAGGGATAGGGTTAGGGTTAGGGTTAGTTTTTTTTTTTTTTTTTTTTTTTTTTAACTACCCTTGAGGGGTAAGGGACTGAGAAACACCCCTAGGCCTTAACATTAATAAAAAAAATAATTACAAAGGAGGGGGGCATAAACCTTACCTCCGATCCTAAGGTGGGTAAGTAGTCAACCTTCCTAAAAGGAAAGTCAACATATCCCCTTACAAAAAAGAGAAGCCAAAATACTAAGCACCTAGAATAGATGACTCCACTCAATACAAAGTATCTAGGAAACAAAAATTAGGGAGACTCTCCCCTTACAAAAGTAAGACAAGAATAAAATTCTATCCTATTCAAAAGGACTATACAAAATAGTATAGTCTAGTTGAATAGGCTCCTAACCAAAAAAGGTATAGAAATGTTATACCATAACAATAAAGAACAATCGGGGGGGGGGGGGTTCTTAATCCTTTTTAGTTTCTTTTTCCTGAAGTTAGTCATGCCAAGATTTTCCAGGATGAAGATTCCTCTTGCAAGAACAGGTAGTTGGTTCTTTATGTACAAGTGTTGTATAATATCAGTGTTGTGACTGTATTTGGAGAGTCGATCAGCTGTGTTATTTGCTTCTCTGTATACATGAGTAATTTTGACTTGTTCCAATTGTTGAACTAAATTGTAGAGCTCCAATGTGTATTGCTGGAGATTCTATGGGGGCTTAGCCCGATTTGAGAGCCAATAAACGAGAAATTCTAAATCTACTTCCAAGTGAATTTTCCTATATCCATGTTAAATGTACCAATTTAGCCCATGAATAGCTTCCTGAATTTTAGCTCTGTTGTTGGTACCATTCCCAGTGGAATGATGAATGCATATACCATGTTTCCTTGGTGATCTGTTACAATACCTCCTCCACCAATATTTCCGGGGTTGTCGATAGCACTCCCATCAGTGTTAAGATTGAGGAAAGGTTGATTAGGTTTCTCCCATTCAGCTTCTTTGATAATAATCTTGCACTTACAACTGGCCACCATTCCGATTAGTGTGTTCCAATTATTCGGACATTGAATGTATGGATAAGTTGTGGTGAGAAGATTATTGAAGTCTTTTAAGATGAGAAATTTGACTCGGGATGTGTTGGACTGCTTTGCTCCATATTTTGTTGCGCACCTATTTTTCTAGAGATTCCAGATTATAATCACTGGCAGGAACTTGATGAGCAAATTTTGCACTTCATTCCTGTGTTCCAGATTCCACCATCTCTGCAACAGTGCATGTATTGTAGTATGCTCATGTTGGATCCCTGCAGCTGCAGAAAAAAACCTCCACATATTTTTAGCAAAATGGCCAGAAATAAAAATATGTTCGATATTATCCTCACCTGGGCTGTGACAGCAAGAACATGGACACGTTCCATCCCAAATTTAATAATTTTTTCATTAGTGGGGAGTTTACCTCGTAACGCCCTCCACACTAAGAAAGAAATGTTAAAAGGGATGTTTTTTATGCCAAATGCCTTTACTGATGCTGTTGTTACCTTTCTTATGCTTAATGTAGTCCGAGGCATTAAAACAAGAAAACTGCCCAATAACAGCCAATTTCCAGATTGCCTCATATTGTGTTTGGTCTTGAAAGTTGAATGTAGTACTCAACACCTTAGGAACTAGTAATGGAGGCACCCATTGTCGTATCAAAGTTTCATTCCATCCTCTGTTAATTAAGCAGTGCGAAACGGTGGTATTATTAAGTCTAGCGATATGATCGCATTGAGGAGCAAGAGGACCCTCTCCTAACCAATCATCCCACCAAAATGAACTGTTGCCTGATCTGATTTTCCAATGAATTTGTGATTCGACCATACTTTTATTTTTCATCATAAAATTTCAAACCAAAGATTGTCCAGTATCAAGTTTCATTGCTACCGGATGGGCCCTTTGACAGTATTTTGCCGTAAAACATTGACCTAATAAAGTCTGTCTAGTTCTGAAGATCCACCACTATTTAAGTTGGAGTGAAGTGCACACATCTTCAAGACGTCTTATACCAATGCTTCCCTCATCCAAGTGAATACACAACGTATCACAAGATGCCTAATGATATTTTCTTTTTTCCTTATCCCAAACACAAAAGAAGTCAGCCATGGCTCTCTTGATGTATCAGATAGTAGTTTTAGGAGGAGAGTAGTTGACATAGTGTGGATAGGGATGGATTAAAGCACATGCTTGATCATTGTAGCTTTCCCACCAAAACTAAGAATTCTTGACTGCCATCCAATAATTTTCTTAGTGACCTTTGCCATTAAATCTGAGTTATAAATAATTCTTTGACCACCAATGTAGAGGGGACACCCAAGATAAGTAATGGGGCTGTTTTTATGATTAAAGCCAGTGATCTCTCCAGTTACAGTAATTACCTCAGTAGGTGAATTCACAGGGACCATGAAATGACTCTTATCTTTGTTTATGAGTTGATCAGAGACAGACTCATAAGTGGCAAGAGTTTACATAATGATATGAAGAGTATCTCTGGAGGTGGAATAGAAAATAATAATGTTATCTGCACAGCTAAGATGATTGATTTGTGGTCCTCTACTTTCCATTTGAAAATTTTTGTACCTCTGGTGATGATGGATCATGTTGTGGATTCGAGAAAGTACCTCCGCCCCTAAAATAAATAGGGACGGAGATAACGTATCACCCTGTTTGAGACCTCTTGTTGAATGGAAAAAACCATATCTGGACCCATTTATAATAACTCAGTACCAGTTGTTGCTCATTATCCTCCACACTTGGTAAATAAATATCTCACCAAAAACCATTCTTCGCAAAACTAAACAAGTATACGACCATGATACTCTAACATATGCCTTGGTCATTTCGAGTTTGATTACCACATTGTCACCTTCATTGGTATGTTTGATACTGTGAGTGATATCTTGAGCTAACATAATGTTTTCCGATATACTTCTTCCCTTAACAAATCCCGACATATTCTCATAAATAAACTGAGGCAGCATGCCTGCTAATCTAAAGCAAAGAATCTTGGAAATAATTTTGTTGGAGAAATTCTTCAAGCTGATGGGCCTGAACTCTGAAAATTTGTTAGGATGATCAACCTTTAGAAGAAGGACAAGACAATCATGTGAAAAATATTCGGGCAGAATATTTTCACAGAAGAAATGTTGCACAGCCCTCAATACATCTTCCTTGATGATATCGCAACATGTTTTGTAATGTCCCTCCAAACCCATCTGGACCTGGAGCAGAGTTAGGATTCATAGAGGAAACAACATAGGTTAATTCCTCCATATTAGGCATTTGCTGAAGAGATTGGTTCTGCTCATATGTAACCATCCTAGGAATACAGTTAAGAATCTCTTCATTGTATGTTATACCTATGAAAATGTTTTGGAAGTAATTACAAGCTTCTTTGGCAATGTTCTCATCTCCTTGTACCCAAATATCATCATATGTGCAAATCTTGTGGATAAACAATTTCCTCCTCCTTCCCCTCATAATAGAATGAAAATATTTGGATTTGGTATCCCCTTTTTTGAACAACTGAAGCTGAGTTTTTTGCTTAAGAATGTATGCTCCAATTACATGTACTTGATGTATTGAGCATTAATAAGGTGAAGCTTGGCTCTATTTTCTTCTGAATTGTTCTGAATTACATTCTCCTCTGCATTTTTAACGTGTTCTTCAAAGTCTGTAACCATGGAGAAGATGTTGACATATTCCTTCTTAGACCAAGTACTCAAAGTAGAAGCCAAATATTTTATTTTTTGATAGAGTTACCACATAGGGTCACCAAATACTTCCTCTTGCCATGAACTTTGAACAATATCCATGAATTTTTCATTTTCAGTCTAACAGTGCAAGAACTTAAAGTATTTGACTTTTTGGTCTATTCTCACTTCCATTTCCATTAGCAAGGGACAGTGATCTGAGCCTACAGTAGGAAGATAAGAGATAGTAGTTTGTGGCATACATTCCAGCCATTTATCATTAACCATGGCTAGATCCAATCTTTTCTAGACCCTTGCTTCTGCTGATCTCTGATTGCACCAAGTGTAGTGATGTCCACTGTAACCAATATCTATAAGGCCACAAGCCTCAATGATGTCAATAAATTCCAGGCTTTTGTTCATGTTATTGGGGATGCCTCCTTGTTTTTCTTCTGTTGATGTAATAACATTAAAATCTCCAATCGTGCACCATGGGCTATCCATATTGGAAAATTGGAAAAGTCTGTCCCAAAGGGGTCTTCTTAGGTGTTCCTTTCATTTAGCATAAATACAAAAAATAATAAACTTCTCTTTATGTTCTACATGGTTGGCCCAACAGGTAATATATTTATTACATACTTCCAAAGTATCACACTCCATATCGTTGGTCCAAAAAGCCATATTTTGCCATTATGATTACAGAGAGCATTATCCATGGATAACAACATCTTGTACTTGTTGAGTTGGGAGTTCTCTGCAAATGGTTCAAGAATAGCAATCATAGACAGATTATTCATTTTCTTGAGATTTTGATGTCTTTCCAAAGAACCTTGGGTGTTGATGCTCTTCGCATTCCAACATATTGTATTGATTATTAATAACCTTTATTTCTAGACCTGGTGTTGGGTCTTCTAACATTAGCAGATGTGCTTGATGTGACTGTGATGATGTTTTGCCTGGCTTCCTTTCTCCCCCTTGGATATAAACCTTGTTGGTTTGTGACTTCTTGAATTTCAATTTGGAATTCACTTTGGAATGTAGAACCAAATGCTTTGATCAAATGCGCACTAGTTTCATACTCATCCTCTTCATTATCCTTTTCAATGAGAGATTGGGTATCCTCATCAAATTCATCTTTAGAGTTTATCACCTCATAATCTGAGTTCTATTGATATCGTTTTTGAGACCTATTCTTCACTTGAGGTTGATCAGTTTCACCCTGAATACCTGCCTCTCTTTGTTTCCTTCTTTTGATAGCTTCTCTTTTATTTTTGCTAGGTCTGCCCTGTGATCTGTTATTATGTTTCTCTGCTGAATTTTTATCAGCATCGTGTTGTTGTGTCTCTCTATTATTTGTAGCCTGATGGTGTGGAGCAGTAACATTGTTTGCATTACTACCATCAGTTTCCTAGATCCCTGTTTTTTCTAGTAATTTACCAGTATCATCAGTTTCCCTTGGACTGAAACTTTTCTGAGAATCATGATTGCTGGAACTTGAATTCTTGATGGATGGGGCTCTAAGGTCTTGCCTATGGTAAGAGATTTCAGTTTCTTGAATCCCCTTCCCCCCCATGGTTACCCCTTCCTCCAGATTAGTAGGCTTCTCCTGACACCCCCATCCATACCTCCATCAACTTCAACAGCCAACACATCATTCATAACATTATCAACATATTTTATAAGGGGCTGCTGGGGTGTAGGGAGAGATAAATCAATACATGTTCTCTTGTTCTTACTAGAAGGTGCGACTTGTGTTTTTTGTTGCTGCATATTTTTGTTTTGAGTTGTTGATGGTGAAACATTATTTGTCTCTTGAATGTTTTGTGGTTTAATGTCTGCACCTTTGTTTTTGGAGGTGTCCATCTCCTGTTCCTGGACCATCTGTTCCTGTATATCTAAATCACTGTAAATGTTATGACTAGGAATTGAGAATGCATACCTGTTGTGCCTGTTGTGTTTGTTGCCTGCTGCATATTTTCATTGGCTTCCTTATGTTATGGTGAACGTGCTCTTCATGCTGTTTTGGGGTTAGAATGCTCTGAATTTTGTGTTTGTTTTCTCCTTTGGGTATGCAGTGTTCCTCCCTTTCTGGTAATTCTTGCTCATAATATCTTTGTGTCTAATTTCTTGTCTCCTATTTTTTTTCAGTGTTGTGATTCCCCCTTGATTTTGTCTTAAAATTTCATCTTTTCTATCTTCAGCTTGTTGTTGTTCACCTTTTGACTTGTTCTTTTTTTCAACTTCCAGTTTCTTCTTCATGTTAATATCTTCATCTCTTCTTTTGATAGTACAATCATAGTCCATATTCCCTTGGTGTTTACAATACATGCAATACTCTAGGATACCTTCATGTTGTACTTTAAGTCATCTCCCTTTGTTGGGGTTGGAATTCTTGAAACACAACCATACATGTTCTGCTCTTTCTTTAGTGAGGTCGACTTGCTTCACCCTACGTGTGCTACCTCTAGTCCTTTGGGAAGAAGGTGAATCAAGATATAGTACCTCCTAACTGAGTCCAATAGTCGTCAACAAAACTTTATTGTTGCAATGCCACGGTAAGCCTTGGACAGCAAGCCAAATGGGAACTATGGGAGTTTCTTCTTCAAGAGTAAAATCAGGAGTCCATGCCTGAATTCGCATCAGTTTCCCTTTAATAGTGATCCTTAGCTTAGTCCACACAGTTTGATAGTCAAATTCATTGTCTAGATCTAAGTACACATGCCTAGAATGAAAATGAGTGATCTTCACACTTCCAGTAAGTTGAGTTTGAAGGGTGAAACTCTTCCTAACCAACTCCATCTTAGTCATGGTATTTGTGAATTTACCCATATGAGTATACTTACAACTTTCAACCAATTTCACATAGTAATCCTCTTCATCTAGAAGCACTGCTGGATATCCTTGTCTAGCATTGTTTATAGGATTATTCAACACAATAGGAATTTCGTTCTTTGATTAATTATATCTCAGACGAACTGCAAAAGATTGAACAACAGTATATGGGGCTGGTTCATTAACCTTGTCCTGTTTAGCACTATTGTGGTTTCGTCCCTGTTGTTGGTTGTTAGAGGGTCTAACATTGCCCTGACCTGCATTGTTACCCTGGTTACTAGTTTTATTCATTTGGGAGTTAGGATCATACCTAGTAAAATTGTTGGAATCTTAGGGATGTTGTTGTGATATTCCATGTTTGCTCGATTGGCTTGGTAGGTAGAATTTATTCCTCCCTGTTTGATGTTATCCTTAGGCTTCTCCTTGTGATTTTCTTCATTTCTTTGAGCATGTTCTGGGATTTTCCTGTGATTTGTAGGAATTTCCTTGCCTTTTTCAGCATCCTTTTGAGCATTTCTTCCTTGCTGCACCTCCTGGCCTGGAAGATGCTGATTCTGAGTTGGTTGCTCCTTCCTTTGAGGTTGTATTTGCCCATGTTCCTCACCTATGTCTGCTTGATTTGGTATGGTCTGCAATTTACCAGAATTAACATTTGGAGTCAAATAAGATGAGTTACCTCTAATACGAAAGAAAAAATTAGACGATTGTGCATCATCCGTTGAGGTTGCTGCACGCATCCTCATATTGTTCTTGTTGGTATCTTGTTGATCAGCTGAATTTTTTCCATTTTGTGCCTTGTTTGCATCTTGCTTTGTTACTGCTCCAGCTGGATGAGATACATCTAAATTTGTGTTTCGAGCTGCATTTCGACTAGAAGTGGACTGATTTCCTTCATTTTCTTGCCTTCCCTGGTGCATTTTGATAGTGGATTCTGTGTAGAGAAGTGAAGGAGTGTAAGAATTGTTTCCTCCCTTAAGATTATTGGATAATTCTGTTAAGTGAATTTCCATAGATTGCGAGTTAGTTTCAGTCGTCGTATCCCTATGGATTCCAATGTTCTGAGTTCGAAGTTCACCGAAATTCTCCTCGCCGGCGATTCCACCATCTATTTTGCTTGAAATTTCTGTGAGATGAACCTCATCATCAAGGGAGTAAACCATAGTAGTTAATTTGTTACGGGCATGGCTTGAAGTTGATCGAAATTGAGTGTGCATCCCATGAGCTTCATTTGCGATTCTCCCAAAAATTTCCTCTCGATTGGTGTCAACTGGGACGATTGAATCTGCTGATTTTATAGTATGTTGTAGATCGAGATTAGTAGTATCCATTTCCCCTATCGTTTTTCCTTCATTCAACGGAGCAAATCGATAGGACATAACTTCACGTTCTTGATCCAGCTCCCTCTCTGAAAAGGCAATGTTCATCGTGTCAGTATCTTGTGATTTTGAGGAGTTGCGAGATGAATCCTGGTGCTCGCTATACTGGGTTTTGTTTCCATTGTCAGGGCGATCAGTTTGCCTTTGGTCCGGTGGTCGTTGGACCTCCACCGGCGGCTCACGTGCCATTCTGGCGGCGCGCGAGTTAGTATCTCTATTAGCCATTATGAACAGTACCTTGAGCGCTTCTCTAGAGAGAGTAATTTTATAAAGAGAAAAAAATTTGGAAATGAGGGCACGATAATGGTGGGTTTTTTTAGGTTTTAGGTTTTGGGGCTCAGGATTTTTGGTTTAAAATCTATGGTTTAGTGTTTAATGTTTTGGTTTTTGTATTTTGGGCTTGGTGTTTTGGGTTAATGGTATAGGGTTAGGGTTAGGTTAAGGGGGGTTATGGTCAGGGTTTAGGTTTTTTTAGGTTTTAGGGTTTGTGGTTTAGGATTTGAGTGTAAGACCCCGAAATTGACTTTTGTTAAGTAGATCCTAACATGTTGGTAACGGTGGTATAAGGTCTTTAAAGTGTCTATAATATGGTATAGAGGAAGTAGCTAAAGTATTAAGTGTGTTGGAAGTCAAACGTCTAGTGTTAACTAAGACGTTCGACGACTAAGTCACCTAAATGCCTCATATGTGGTTTTATGTGTTTATGTGAGATTCATAAGGTTTTAAGGTCCTTAAATGAGTTATTATAGAATATATAGGTAGTGTGTCAAGTTTCGTGGAGTTTGGAGGTCAAACGTCCAAGAATGTTCACGTCATTCGAAAGATATGCCTTGATTTGACCTTGAGTGTCTAAGCATGTTTCATTGAGTTTTACGTGTTTGTTTTGGATGAAATTTATGTGAGAGGTGTTAAAATCATAGACTATCATGTTTGGGTTGGAAACATTTGGGAAATTATCCCCAAGGACAAATCAATAGTCCTTGAGGAAGGACCCAAGACTTGGTGTCAAGGTTGCCCAAGATAGCCCAAACCACGGAGGCAGTCGACACCGAGGGGATCAATCAACGCCCCGTAGGTAGGGTTCCATCTGTAGGAACTTAGCCTGGTGAATGAAGGAACCAAGGACCAGCCTCAGTCCCAGACCACGAACCAACAGGACGGTCCGTTGGTCTGGAGACAGTCCGTAGGTCCCTCCGGCTGTGGAGACAAGTTTCCTGCGCAGTTCACTGCCAACTTAGGGGTGAATTGGTAAATTCACCCCACCTCCAAATAACTGTATAGGCGGTATATTAAGGGTCTTTTGGTTATTTTAAACAAGTATATAAGTGCTTAACACTTAGAAGAATTCATTCTTTCAAAAACAAAATCCCAAAGTCCTTAAGAAATACCAAAGACTCCATTGAAGTCCAAATTCAAGGAAGAGCTTGGTGTGACGTTTTGAGTGGAGATTCTTCATCAAAGTGAAGAATTTTTTTCATTGAGGTATGGCTTTTTATCCTTGAAACTCGTTTCATCAAGGAGTCCAACTTTCAAAGATGTTTTCAAAGTTTTCAAAGAGGAATTGTCCAATTTCATAATTCTTCCATGGGTTGTTGCATTAAAGGTTTTCAAACGTCTACTATGGATTAGATTGATGTTGTATTGATGATTTTAACCTAAATTACCTATGAACCCATGAAATTGATGAACCTATGATTTTGACTAAATTATGGGTTACTTGATATTGGCTTAATATTGATGAATTCATGTGTAGTTTCTTATGGGCTTTCTATTGATGAAAGAATTCTATTCAATTGTTGCATAATTGATCTTAGATTGTTGAATCTATATCAAATTGGTATAGATTTCATTGATTTCTATAATTGTGTATTGAATTGGTGTTCATGGACATGGGTAAGGGCCTTATGATGTTGAATTGGGTGATTTGGTATTGGCTTGAAGTGTAGATGATGAAGTGGTGGTACGCTGCCCTATTTATTCTTATTCAATGTTAATTATACTTCAATTAGGTTATGATTGGTTTGGTCTAACTTTGGTGGCGGTGTTACGTGAATTGATATGGCCTTGTCGGCGTTAGTTTCTAGTATATTGATGATCATGGCCTTGTCGGCACTACTTGAACTTATATGTCTATTTTATTTGTTGATTTGATGATGTATGATCATATCTACCTATATGTGCAAGTACGTGTTAAACTATTGATACTATCTAAGTAATCATGTTATGCTTTGACTATGTGTTAAGTGTGTGGTCTTAGAGTTGATACATGGTTATTCCTAAATTGATTATAGGAGTCTAAGATGGTTAAGTTTATAATGTTAAGCTAATGAATAGGTTGACTAAATAAGGTTAAGGGTCATTCCTAAGAATCTAAAGGAAGATAGACTATATGTGTTAAATGGAAGTATGTTGTGTCTTGTTTAGGTAGATTTGTGTCCCTTACTTGAAGCTTATGTGAATATGTGATGTCTTGACTTAGGAACCTAAAGGGTCTTAGTCTTGAATAAATGAATATAGGTGAGACCTTGAATGATTATTAAAGGGTCATTTGTGTAGAACCTTGAACCATGTGGTAAGGTTATGAATTGTGAAGTAGTTAGTCGTAATGGTATACTTAATGTAATGAGTGATGGACTTAAGGTTGATTGGCTGAAACGGCATCATATCATACATTAGGAAAGTCGCGATGAGCTTCTTGTCGCCATAGTGATATAGCCCTAATGGATCTCGCTTTGGTAGGGTAATTGGGTCATGAACATGATATAGAACCCATTTGTATGGACCTTAATGTAAATTGATCTATGAGAACTAAGGCTAGCACCGAGTGAGTATGGTTAAGGGAAGTAGTTCTAGTTAAGTATGAAACTAGAATACAAAGTACGCCCTTCATATTCCTTAACCATGTGCCTACATGGGATCTTTATGTTCTACCAGTGGCAAGTAGAACACCTCATCGAAGTAGGATAGAACTTCGGATTCCATGCTTTGCTACCATGGTCTATGTTGGTTATTGCCTATTCTCATCATATGGAATACCTATTAGTATTAGAGAAGTTTATAAGGTTTAGGTGGTGGTATGGGACGCTACTTAGACATTGCACAATAGACTTTGATGGTGTTATTTGGAGTTCCTAGGTCTTGTCTAAGACCATTACTTGAATGTCCTTTATGTAATGTATGTCTTCTAAATGAACTAATAAACTAATGACTTATGTTGGAAAGTATGTAAATGAATAAGTACCTAATCTAAAGTAACTTAAGGACTCCTTAGCTAAAGTGTGACGAGGGCATATGGGATGATCTCCTTATGGCTTATCTTTGGAAGTCTTGAGTATGACTCTATTTAGGGAAAATGTTTGGTGTTGTAAACATGATCTAAGCCTTAGGTAGTCTCAAGGACTATTTAGGTAATCTCGAAGAGGTTAATGATGGATGTTATCTTCTTGATTTACTTATGTAGGTCTTTTGATAGCCTTTGGAAGGAGAATGTCCTATCATCTATGCATTGGTGTGTTTAGTGAGAATGATTCTATCCTAGGGAGTCTATTGGATCTCTTGAGTGTGTGTGTAAGGGATTTTATGGGCGGTTGCTTCACAACTCACTCAATTGAGACTTAGAGTCACCTTTGGTAGAAGAATCTTACCTTGATGTTTAAGATGCTTTGTATGTGTGTATGTGTCTCATTATGAGTAATCTTAAGGATCGTTTAGGCACATCTAGAGAGGGTTATGGGCGGTCTCTCTTTGTGTGACTTAAGTGAATCTTAGGACGACTTTAAGTGAGGAAATTACATGCTAGAAGTCGTTAAAAGGAGAAGTTAAAGTACTTCACTGTAACAGTGAATAATTCACTGTACAGTGAATATAGTTCACTGTAAGGTGTGCTTAATAATTGATATTTTTGGTTTAATGTTATCTTACGTGTTTCTATGTTGATAATTGATGTTGTTATGATTAAAATATGATATAAAAAATGAAAAGATGCATATTTCTAATAAAGTCCAATTTCATGATTTTTATGCATAATGCCATACTTAGTACATGTGGTTGTACTAATTCCATGCTTTATTTTCTCTCTATAGTTCTTGGTAGGTGAAGAGCTTTTGAAAAGTGAAGACTTGGACTAGGAGATTGTTCAAGAAGAGTTTGAAGTATGTCCTCACTTGACTCGAGGGCATATATGTCATTTTATGTTTCTTTAATGAAGTTTATAATAGACTTATAGTAGTATGTTTTTAAATTTGTATGGGCCACGTCCCAAGTATTATCGTGTCTTAAGATGATGATGGAGACTTAGCGTTTTCCTATTTCTGCTTATATGAAAGAGTTTAAAGTCTTATATATTGTTTTATGAAATTTTTTAATTCCGCACTACTTTTCATTATGTATATGCGATGAATGATATGAGAGGCTTGTATGAGACCTCCGATAGGTCGAATACTCCAGTCTCAATCAAAGATTGCACCCTAACTTCTAGGGTGTGGTTTTGGGATGTGACAAGTTTGGTATCAGAGCATAGGTTAATGAAAGTAGTCCTAGGTATCAAAAAGTCTCGAAAAGTCATGTCTAGTAGAGGCTTAACCATCAGTGTGAGTCGCGACACATCTATGGGCGAGAGGCTATAGGACGATAGTGTTTACCTTCATTTCTACTCCTATGTTCGTGCGGTATAGTTATGTTATGAGTGTCCTTCTAAAAGTGTTTCCTTATTTTCTAGGAGATGAATACTAGAAGGATGGCCGCTAGAAGTATGAAAGAGGGAAGGGTGAATGAGGAAGCTCCTCCTCAAGTTGAGCAAGTTGAGCAAGTGATTCATGATGGGCAAGGTGTCCAAGGTGCTCAAGTGCCTCCTCAAGGTGATCATGCCCCTAATGTGGAAGGAGGTAATGAAGTGCCGGAGTTGTCTAATAGGGTGATTCGATAGGCTTTGCTTGCTTTAGCCCAAGCCGTAACGGCTCAAGATAACTTTAACATGGTGCCTAGGGGTAATGCTATGGAGAGCACTATGTCATCTAGGTTGGGAGACTTTGTGAGGTTGAATCCTCCAATCTTTCTTGGCTCCAAGGTGAATGAGGATCCCTAAGAATTCCAAGATGGTCTGTACAAAGTTTTGAGTGCTATGGGGGTTACATCTAGGGAGAAGGCATAGTTGGCTTCTTATCAATTGAGAGATGTGTCTCAAATTTGGTACACTCAATGGAAGGACAATATGCCGGTGGAGTCGGGTCCTATTGAGTGAGAAGAATTCAAGGAAGCTTTTCTTGGTAAGTACTTTCCCCGTGAGAGGAGAGAGGTTAAGGTAGAATAATTTATCAATCTTAAGCAAGGCAATATGACTATTGAGGAATACTCTTTGAAGTTCTCAACTTTGTCTAGGTATGCACCTTCCCTAGTGTCTAATCCAAGGGATGAAATGAGTCGCTTTGTGATGGGTGTAGCTGACTTAGTGAGGGAGGAATGTCGTACGGCTATGTTGCATGATGATACGACTTTGGCTAGACTTATGGTGTATGCACAATCAATTGAAGAGTCTAAACTTAGGAGGATGTCAAGGAACTTGAAAAGGAGTGTTGCTAGTGATCAAGTGCAACCTAGCTTCAAAAAGAGGGTTCAAACTCAATATGGACCTAGTGTACCTAAGAAGAGGTTTGAGAGAGGAGGTGGTTCTAGCAATGGAAAACCTACATGTGCGACTTGTGGTAAGAGACATTATGGTGAGTGTGTAGTGGGTACGGGTAATTGCTTTGTATGTGGAAAAGATGGTCACAAAGTCAGAGATTGTCCAAACATTGCTTCTAGGAAGGAGGGTAAGAAGGTTGATCCTAGTGTTCCAAATGAAGATGCTCCAACTAAGAGGTGTTTCTATGCACTCCAGACTAGAATTGAGAAGTCGGGTAATGGTGATGATGATATTGGTAAGTCTTTATTTCTCTTTTATGGTGTGAGTTCCTTCTATGTGGGGGAGCATGGTTAGAATTATGCTAGTTGTTGCATGTGTATGATGTTTAGGAGTTTGGTTGAAATTGAATTTCATTAACTTCTTTGCATTGTGTGTTTTATTGAGTTATGAGCATGTTGTAAAAGGTGTTTATATGATGTTACCTTGCATATGATCATGTTTATATCATGAATTGCATAAGATTGCATTTTTTAAAAATTTGCCTAAAATCACTGTTCACTGATTCACTGTTCAGTGTAATATTTTTGAAAAAGTGACTAATTGATTCTTTGGTCTAAAATGGTTGTTATATGGTTAGAACTGATGTGTATGCGTATATTAATGAATATAAAATGAGTTTTTGCTATTTGGAATTAAGCATGTGAGTTTTGTAGCATAATGAGTTATAGATTTGTTTTCTAGTTTCTTGTTGTGTTGTGAATCTCTTGACTATGGGAAATTGATGTTCTCTTCTTGATTGTAAGTTATATGGTTTGGTAATGTGCTTCTAAGTTGATTCTTTACTCTTTGAAATATTCGGAGAGTGACAAGTGTCATTCGAGGACGAATGTTGTCCAAGTGGGGGAGAATGTAAGACCCCGAAATTGACATAGGTTAACTAGATCCTAACATGTTGGTAATGGTGGTCTAAGGTCTTTAAAGTGTCTCTAATATGGTATAGAGGAAGTAGCTAAAGTATTAGGTGTGTTGGAAGTCAAACGTCAAGGGATGAGTAAGACGTTCGACGACAAAGTCACCTAAATACCTCATATGTTGTTTTATGTGTTTATTTGTGATTCATGAGGTTGTAAGGTACTTAAATGAGTTATTTTAGAATGTATAGGCAGTGTGTCAAGTTCCGTGGAGTTTGTAGGTCAAACGTCAAATAACGTTCATGTCATTCGAAAGATATGCCTTGAATTGACCTTGAGTGTCTAAGCATGTTTCGTTGAGTTTTACGTGTTCGTTTTAGATGAAATTTATGTGAGAGGTGTTAAACTCATAGACGATCATGTTTGGGTTGGAAATGTCCGGGAAATTATCCCCAAGGACCAACCAAGGGTCCTTGAGGAAGGACCCAAGACTTGGTGTCAAGGCTGCCCAAGACAGTCCAAACCACGGAGGCAGTCGACGCCGAGTGGGTCTATCGACGCCCCGTAGGTAGGGTTCCGTTTGTAGGGACTTAGCCTGGGTAATGAAGGAACCAAGTACCAGCCTTAGTCCCATACCACGGACCAACATGACGGACGTTGGTCTGGAGACGGTCCATAGGTCCCTCCGTCTGTGGAGACAAGTTTCATGCGCAGTTCGCTGCCAACTTAGGAGTGAATTGGTAAATTCACCCCACTTCCAAATAAGTGTATAGGCTGTTTATTAAGGGTCTTTTGGGTATTTTAAACAAGTATATAAGTGATTAACACTTAGAAGAATTCATTCTTCCAAAAAAAAAATCCCAAAGTCCTTATGAAATCCCAAAGTCTCCATTGAAGTCCAAATTCAAGGAAGAGCTTGGTGTGACGTTTTGAGTGGAGATTCTTCATCAAAGTGAATAATTTTCTTCATTGAGGTATGATTTTTATCCTTGAAACTCGTTTCATCAAGGAGCCCAACTTTCAAAGATGTTTTCAAAGTTTTCAAAGAGGAATTGTCCAATTTTGTAATTCTTCCATGTGTTCTTCCATTAAATGTTTTCAAACGTCTATTATGGATTAGATTGATGTTGTATTGATGATTTTAACCTAAATTACCTATGAACCCTGAAATTGATGAACCTAAGATTTTGACTAAATTATGGGTTACTTGATATTGACTTAATGTTGATGAATTCATGTGTAGTTTCTTATGGGCTTCTATTGATGTAAGAATTGTATTTAATTGTTGTAGAATTGATCTTAGATTGTTGAATCTATATCGAGTTGGTTTAGATTACATTGATTTCTATAATTGTGTATTGAATTGGTGTTCATGGACATGGGTAAGGGCCTTATGATGTTGAATTGGGTGATTTGGTATTGTCTTGAAGTGTTGATGATGAAGTGGTGGTACGCTGCCCTATTTATTCTTATTCAATTTTAATTATACTTCAATTAGGTTATGATTGGTTTGGTCCAACTTTGGTGGCGGTGTTACGTGAATTGATGTGGCCTTGTCGGTGTTAGTTTCTAGTATATTGATGATCATGGCCTTGTTGGCATTACTTGAACTTATATGTCTATTTGATTTGTTGATTTGATGATGTATGATCATATCTACCTATATGTGCAAGTACGTGTTAGACTATTGATACTATCTAAGTAATCATGTTATTCTTTGACTATGTGTTAAGTGTGTGGTCTTAGAGTTGATACATGGTTATTCCTAAATTGATTATATGAGTCTAAGATGGTTAAGTTTATAGTGTTAATGTGATGAATAGGTTGAGTAAATAAGGTTAAGGGTCATTCCTAAGAATCTAAAGGAACATAGACTATATGTGTTAAATGGAAGTATGTTATGTCTTGTTTAGGTAGACTTGTGTCCCTTACTTGAAGCTTATGTGAATATGTGATGTCTTGACTTAGGAACCTAAAGGGTCTTAGTCTTGAATAAATGAATATAGGTGAGACCTTGAATGATGATTAAAGAGTCATTTATGTGGAACCTTGAACCAAGTAGTAAGGTTATGAATTGTGAAGTAGTTAGTCGTAATGGTATCCTTCATGTAATGTGTTATGGACTTAAGGTTGATTGGCTGGAACGGTATCATATCATACCTTAGAAAAGTCGCGATGAGCTTCTTGTCGCCATAGTGAGATAGCCCTAATGGATCTCGCTTTGGTAGGGTAAATGTAATTGGGTCATGAACATGATATAGAACCCATTTGTATGGACCTTAATGTAAATTGATCTATGAGAACTAAGGATAGCACCGAGTGAGTATGGTTAAGGGAAGTAGTTCTAGTTAAGTATGAGACTAGAATACAAAGTACGCCCTTCATATTCCTTAACCATGTGCCTACATGGGATCTTTATGTTCTACCATTGGCAAGTAGAACACCTCATCGAAGTAGGATAGAACTTTGGATTCCATGCTTTCCTACCATGGTCTATGTTGGTTATTGCCTATTCTCATCATATGGAATACCTATTAGCATTAGAGAAGTTTATAAGGTTTAGGCGGTGGTATGGGACGCTACTTAGACATTGCACAATAGACTTTGATGGTGTTATTTGGAGTTCCTAGGTATTGTCTAAGATCATTACTTGAATGTCCTTTATGTGATGTATGTCTTCTAAATGAACTAATAATTTAATGACTTATGTTAGAAAGTATGTAAATGAATAAGTACCTAATGTAAAGTAACTTAAGGACTCCTTAGCTAAAGTGTGACGAGGGCATATGGGATGATCTCCTTATGGCTTATCTTTGGAAGTCTTGAGTATGACTCTATTTAGGGAAGATGTTTGGTGTTGTAAACATGATCTAAGCCTTAGGTAGTCTCAAGGACTATTTAGGTAATCTCGAAGAGGTTAATGATGGATGTTATCTTCTTGATTTACTTATGTAGGTCTTTTGATAGCCTTTGGAAGGAGAATGTCCTATCATCTATGCGTTGGTGTGTTTAGTGAGAATGATTCTATCCTAAGGGATTTTATGGGCGGTTGCTTCACAACTCACTCAAGTGAGTCTTAGAGTCACCTTTGGTAGAAGAATCTTACCTTGATGTTAAAGATGTTTTGTATGTGTTTATGTGTCTCATTAGGAGTAATCTTAAGGGTCGTTTAGGCACATGTACAGAGAGTGTATGGGCGGTCTCTCTTTGTGTGACTTAAGTGAATCTTAGGATGACTTTAAGTGAGGAAATTACATGCTAGAAGTCGTTGAAAGGAGAAGTGAAAGTACTTCACTGTAACAGTGAATAATTCACTGTACAGTAAATATAGTTCACTGTAAGGTGTGGTTAATAATTGATATTTTTGGTTTAATGTTATCTTACAGGTTTCTATGTTCATAATTGATGTTTTTATGATTAAAATATGATTTATAAAATGAAAAGATGCATATTTCCAATAAAGTCCTTTTTCATGATTTTTATGCATAATGTCATACTTAGTACATGTGGTTGTAATAATTCCATGCTTCATTTTCTATCTATAGTTCTTGGTAGGTGAAGAGCTTTTGGGAAGTGAATACTTGGACTAGGAGATCGTTCAAGAAGAGTTTGAAGTATATCCTCACTTGACTCGAGGACATATATGTCATTTTATGTTTCTTTAATGAAGTTTGTAATAGACTTATAGTAGTATGTTTTTAAATTCGTATGGGCCGTGTCCCAAGTATTATCGTGTCTTAAGATGATGATCGAGACTTAGTGTTTTCCTATTCCTACTTATATGAAAGAGTTTAAAGAATTCTATATTATTTTATGAAAAGTTTTAATTCCGCACTACTTTTAGTAATGTATATGCGATGAATGATATGAGACGCTTGTATGAGACCTCCGAGAGGTCGAATACGTCGGTCGCAATCCAAGATTGCACCCTAACTTCTAGGGTGTGGTTTCGGGATGTGACATTCAGGTTTAAAATCTATGGTTTAGTGTTTAATATTTGGGTTTTTGTTTGTACCTTTTTTTTGGACTTAGGGTTAGGAATAGGTTTAGGGTTTAGGTTTTTTTTAGGTTTTATGGTTGAGGTTTTAGCATTTGAGGTTTTAAATCTATGGTTTAGTATTTAATATTTGGGTTTTGATATTTTGGGCTTAGGGTTTTGGGTTTATGGTTTATGGTTAGGGTTAGGGTTTAATTAGGGTTAGTTTTTTTTTTAAAAGATTTTTTGGTTTAGGGTATAGGATTTGAGGTTTATGGTTAGGTTAGGGTTTTGGGGTTTTTGAGGTTTTGGGGTTTAGGATTTAGGATTTGAGGTTTAATATCAATGGTTTAGTCTTTAATGTTTTGTTTATGGTATTTTGGGCTTGGGGTTTAGGGTTTATGGTTGGGTTAGGGTTAGAGTTTAAGTTATTTTTTAGGTGTTAGGGTTTGGGGTTAAGGATTTGAGTTGTAATATCTATGGTTTACACTACAAAAAAAAAAGTGTTTAGCAATGGATTTTAGCGACGTAATCAATTTTGTCGCCATATAACAACGGATTAGCAACGAAGTAGTCATTTCGTTATAAAATTTACAAATATTTTTTTGAGTTATAATATAGCAACGTATTGACGATGAAATATGTTTTTTGTCACGAAATAATTGTGGGAAACTTTTGCGCCTTATATTTTGCTACATATTTTGCAACAAAGTAGGTTTACAAATTTAATAATATATTGCGACGGAAGTAGTGACGGACAAGCGTGATAGAATCTAAATATATTTTTATGGAATTTAAATTGCATAGTGACGGAAATATCCGTCTCTAAAAATTAATGTAAATAATTATATATATTTATAGCGACGGATATCAAAATTCGTGGCTAAGTTCGTTGCAATAATTTTTACCAAGCCATCAGTCATTGAAAACACAAAAAGGAAACAAAAATTACAATCCCTAAAAAATAGGGTTTTATCTTAGTGAAACATCCCAAAAGCAGCGCAACAACTTAGTGATAGGTAAGAATTTTATTACTCCCGTCTCCTTCTCCTTTCGATTGCTCTCTTCTCCCTCTCATTTCGATTGCTCCCATCTCAGGTGATGTAGTTCCCATCTCAGGTTCACGGTGAAATTTCTCTTGTCTCCTTCATCCTCAGGTGAAAGGTGAGTTTCTACCTTTGGTAATATCACTTTTTCATATGTTCGGTGAACCTCTAGTGCGGTGAAGAGGAGGGTATTGACTTCTATTTGGTGAAAAATAATTGGGAAAATGAGATGGGGTTATCAGGGAAGACCCTTAGTTTTCTGGAAATTTTCTTGGATACATGATGTTAGGAATATTGATCAACCACATTGTCTACTGAATTCACTCTAACACAACAAAAAATCGCCTGTAAACTCACTTCTAATGGAAGTTCTTCTTCTTTTTCACCACCTAAAGCTTGTAAGTAGTGTTTAAAAAATAAAATGTTACTTGATATTGATGTACACATTATAAGATTCTTGTATTTATTTATTTGTATGTTCTCTTTAAGCATTGCAGCTAGCTTAGCAAATATTATAGCTATAGCTTGCTAAAAGTTGATAGAATTTGAGAATCCAAAAATGATAAATAGGTATTAACATGATTTAGCAATTAGAGTTTAATGATGAGTACATATCTCAACGATGTTTTAAGAAAAGAGTGTGTGCTCTATATACTTTAGCATTCACAATGAGATATGAGATGAGAATGAGGCATTTCAATGGCTTAAATCATCTTCTACGATCATTAGCAAAAGAAGCGATTTTCTATTGTTCTTAGTCTCTTCTTATGTATGAAATTGTTAGTAGAAGCTTCAACACTAGTTGTCTGCTACGTTTTTTTCTAAAGGTGTTATGTGATAGCTATAAACTTTTATCAAGATCTCGATGAAATGTATGTGTTTTCCTTGTGTCTTTTCATTTAGTGTTGAAATGATTGAGTTAACTATTGTGTTTAATATTTTACATTCTTTCGCACTACACCATTTTAGGCCTACGGCCACCCCACTAAAGTGTAGCCTAAACTAGCAAAAAGTGTGGCCTTTGATAAAAGGCCACACTTTTGGACTTTAGGCAACACTTTTTAGGGGGTGGCCAAAAGAAGCGTAACCTTTGACATTAGGCAACACTTATTAAATGTCGCCACTTTTGGCTACACTTGTAAAGCGTAGCCAAAGAAGTATAAGGCCACGATTTGTTGCGATGCATTAACAACACCTATATTTTATTATACTACACTTGAAAGCGTTGCCTTTGCAGTTTTATTGGTCACACTTCAAAAGTGTTGCCTTTTATAGGTCATCTAGTGCAACACTTCAAAAGTGTTGCCTTTTATATCTCATATATAGCAACACTTATAAAGCGTAATTTTATATCTCATCTAGAGCAACACATATAAAGTGTAACTTTAACATTGGACGTCCTACAACAACACTTTTGAAATGCATATATTCAATATATAATCACATAATTAAATATACAAATGACCTAAAACACAAAATTAACTAATAATTAAATTGAATCTATATATTTCAAATAAACTTCGAATAACAAATATTGTACAACCAATACTTAGAAAGTTATTGCTTAAAGATCTCTAATATCATTACATTCCAAAAAACCAAATGCATTCAAACGTATATGACAATAGTACAAAAACTCTTTATCGTTCACTACAATAGTTCGAGTTTACTTGTGGCCACAATTCAAATTCAATTACCGGCATTTTTCCTGCACATTCGAAATAAAATTATAAGTTAGTGAAATAAATGTGGAAATGCATAATTGGTAATAATATTCATCACTTGGGTAATACATTCTAGATTACAGTAGTTCCAAATTGCAGATTGCAGACAACAAATTTTTTGAGTTCACATTACAGATTCTGAGGAAAATTAAAACCAGAATGCAGATTATAGTTCCAGATTAATTTCAGATTGCAGCTTTCAGTTATACATCAAATAGTTCAAAAAGTTGACAACACTTCTATTTCTTTTGCGGCACCAAAATCAGAAACTCATGCTGAAAATTACCAATACACTACAGATTTCCTCTGGTGACAACACTACTATTTCTTTTGCCATAGACCTTTCGATGAGAATCAAAACGTTAGACCTACAAATACACTAAAGACGTGACATTAAACATATAAACTGTTGGGCAGAAAACACATTTTAACAATATTACCAGGGAAGTGATAAAAACTAAATAAATAAGTTCATAGCTCATGTTGATAAGAACTTTGCTACACACTGAAATTAAAATGTAACCATGGAAGTGATAGAAATATACATCTAGCTGGCAAGATGAACCGATATACACGTCCATGCTTTTGTGTAGTGCCACCTTCATCAACATGAACCTGTGTTCCCTCAACCTGCAGGTGATACAAGCATCACAAAATAAGCTAAAATAAGAATGACATAAGGCTGAAGATTGGACTATTTATTAACTGGTAAATATGTCCAGATGTATAAGGCGATGGCGTAGCTAATAAACAATTTGTACAGACAACAGAGAGTGTTTAGTTCAGTTGGAAATATATCGGGTATAAGGAACTTGAAGCAAGCATTGAAGACAGAATATGTTCAAGGTATTCTTTTTCTCACTTGTGCTATGAAGAATGATAATACGACAGTTCAACCTATGATTATAGATCACCTGATATAAACCTAACGTACAAATATTCCCCTATGGAGGCAAGCAAAGAGGGTCTATTATGTATTGTGCTTTGGCAAAGTCTATATTTCTCACCTTCGATTCTTCATCTCATCACTTTCTTTGTTACCGTTTCATTGCTTAGTTTTCCTATTATGGATTCTCAATTTAAGTTCATTAAATATAATCAATCTCATTGTTAAATCTCTTTTTCAGTTTGCAAGCTATAGCATGACTAGCTTCACGTATAAATATGACAACGAGCTTGAAAGGTAGTAGCAACACTGTCCTCCATAGCTCAAGAAAATAACAAATAGATTGTCACCAAGAGGAAAGGTCAGTGGTAGACCAGTAAGTCATAACAGCTTAAATTTCCAAAAAAGTGAAAGACAAGTAAACTTCAACTGGTGATGATTTACTATAACTGCAAATCAGAAGATCAGAAACTTTGGCATGGAACCAGGAAACTGCTCATGGTATAGCAGACCTGGAATGAATGAAATAGATACTATTATTGTTTCAGGTCATTTTTCTAATCATCTATGAATGAAATTCTTTGCTTTTTTGTGCTTCTCTCGTAACCACATCCCCTTGAAAAACCTTCTGATAAGCTGGTGGAAACTGGAAGCAAAAAATGAAGCTTAGAATCTGTTACAGTAGTCCCTGTCTCGTATTATTTGCTTGAACTTATCCCAAAAAAGGTTCTTGGTGAAATATGGGGGTAAACATTCTAGTGTTACTAGAGTTAACATTCATAGACCTTAAGGCAAAGTAGATTAGGTATGTTTTTTTTAAAATTCTTCTAACTATGTTATTATTTTCATATCAGAGCCTATAACAGAATAAAATCAGAGTACACAACAGTTAAAGCTACATTTTATACAAAGAGACTAGGAAAAAAACAGGTACAATAGAAGTCTATATGCCCATATGCAAAATTATATAACTATGAAAAGAATAGTTCTTTGGATATAACCTGTGAGAAAGATAAACCATTACTAGGCACCCCCAAATCAAATAACAAGATTACTTAAAGAAAAATTAGATGACTTACACTTGGGTGATTTGCCGGCTTTCATGATTTCCCCTAAGAATCGTGAATCTATCTCGATAACCAACCTTCAGAGCAACCAAAAGTGTGACAGTCTCCACGGTCTGCATTTTTTGAACAATTATTCAATGATAAGAAAAACTATAAAAATACTCAATCACATAGAGGAAAGTAAAAGAATTAATAATGCAATCATGATCAGAAGGAACACATGCACGTTATTTTATATACCAAAAGACAACTATGGAGAGAAAATTTCAAGAAATTAGGGATGAGTCGGTGCCAGTTTACAGCATTTAAAACACTACTGTGTTGTACTCCACTAGGCTAAATTACTAAATGCTCACTCGATATGTGTGTAATAGAAGTGTTGTTACCAGAGGACATCGGTAGAGTATTGGTAATTTTCAGCATGAGTTTATGATTTTGGTGCTGCAAAAGAAATAGAAGTGTTGTCAACCTTTTTAACTATTTGATGTGTAACTAAAAGCTTCAATCTAAAATTAATCTGGAATTGTAATCTGCAATCTGGTTTCCCTTTTCTTCCATGTTCTTTTCTGGTTGAACAGTTCAATAATCTGGTTTCGTTGAATAGAGCTTGAAGACACAACCAACTTATCCATGAGACTAGGCAATGTATATTCTCCTAGTGATACAATGTTATCATAGACCAAATTAAGACTTTCAAATGTATGAACATTTTTATTTCTGACCGAGTCCACCTCCATCAGGTCGCCTTAACATGTATGCTGCAAGTGCGCAGCTGTGAAGATATAAAATCATACAGAAGCTTTGACATCAGAATAAGAAAATTTTATAAACTAACACTACTTGAGATAAGCTAATAATGTTCCAAAAATAATGATGTACATAGTAAATTCTATATCACAAACTCACAGGCATTGATCTTATTGCCTTGCACCCAAAGCCACCTCCAAATCCTCTTGTAATTACACGGATATTGTGTTCAGGAACACAATGACATGTGGAGATCACATGTTGTGCACTCTCAGGGAACTGGATTGAAGTATAAACAACTAAGCAGTTTTCTTCTTCTATATTGAAGTGCATAACAAATTAGTATTCATAGAACACAATAGCAGCAGAATGAAACTTTAAGTACTCACCACAATCGGACGAGATCATCTGCAAATAAGGCTCAGGATTTCAAGTAAACCAAAATAATAGAGATGTTTAACTAACCAACAATCTGACATTAAAGCAAATGATTCTTGACTTGAAGAATAGTGCCAAAAGTCGAGTAAATGGAGTTTCTTTGTGCTCATAGTTATTTCCTGCACCCAAAATAACTCTCAATATATGAAAACTTCCCTTCCAAGTTATATTACTCTCGATGACATGCTTTCAACAAATATAAACAAGTAAAAGCAAACCATCAATTGTTCTATAATCATGATTCCAGACAATTCCAACACTACTTACTTAACAAATAATGTTCACAATGAATCTCGACTACAATTTTAGCAACTTGTCAATTCATCCCATTAAAGCCAAAATAAAAAAATGAATGCACAAAGTCACAAACTACAAACTTCCTACTAACACACTTACTGAAAGTATGCCTATTGAATGTTGAAATTATGGAAAGCTAAAATACCCCTAGATGATTTATTTTAAAGAAATAGGGAATCCAATTCCCATATAGGTGCTTTTGTTGTTAGAATCATAAGGCAAAAGATATTCCTCATGATATCATACTAATTTTCAACTTCTATTCGTAAGAAGGGAAAGCACACACTGTATATCGTACTGAAAATAAATTGATGTTGAAGAAAGGAACAAACGCTGCATGACAAACCCAGTTACTTCACATATAATTCTGGCAATTTCAACAAGTACCAGTGTTCCACAGGATGTCAATTAAACAACTCGATTGATAACAATAGCCGATTTAAGATAAGTAAAGACTATACCTTCCTAATCCTCCTCCTTCTCTTTTCCCCTCAAAAGAAAATGAACCCAAATTCTAATGAGTGGAAAATGCAAACCCTAAACAACAAACTTATTTCAAGACATCTATATCCATGTCCCTTTGCACATACATAAAATCAACCATTACTTGATTGCGATTTCAAAATTTAGACAACGACACGTCAGAATCACATTTTTACAACTAGCGTAAATGTAAAATCTATATTTGGAATAAACATGTAATCATTTGTAGGATAAAAATATAAAATCACCTTGGGTATTCCTCCAAAACTAAGTGTTAGATCAAGCTGCGAAGGTATTACATGAGCACTAAATGAGCCCGTATGTATTACGGGAGCACCAACAAAGCGATGCCATCTTCCTCTTTGCCTCTTTTCTCCCCTGCCATCGACTGGTCCTTCTTACTTTTGGCCATATGTGTTGACATTTCAAGCAGCAGCAGTAGCAACACGCTCAGCCTGACCATGAGTTAAACTTTCTGCAGTAGACAAGGTTGCAACCCTAATCCGTTCTGCTGCATCCTGAGCAGCACTTTCTTCATTCTTAGAGGATTCCATAATCTTGGCTCTCAACAAAGATAAGTCCCCTCTTTGTGTTTACGTTAGTCTATACCAGTACCCTAGACCAAAGAATAACACAAGGAGATACGATTGTAAACAAAATAACCAACTACCAGCCAAAACACTAAAAGGTAATGACAGTATATTCTTGTAGGCACAATTTGTATACCCTTCCAAGCATAGTGCATGCCCCAGTAAAAATCAATAAATTATGCCTCATTCACAAGCTAGTTCATCAGCATACACTATTACTATACACATAGAGAAGATTGTCTTTCAGGTAACTAGGGGTCTTATGTTAGCATAGATTATCAATTACTACAAGTATTGGGTATCTAAACCAATTGATAAGGAATGCTTCAGGAAATCTTAGCAACAGTTTCTTCCCCAATAAAGTAGTGTCCCAAATTCTCTAGTTCTCGAGCAGGGTGCAAAAGCCTCAAAACCAAAGATGAAAGACAGTGGAAATCATGTTGGTGAACCAAAGAAAAATTCAAATACTATAAAAAGTGATTTACAAAGTCATGAGTAAGCTATTAGGAGACCAACTACTCGTTCTTTAGCTCAAAACATAGCTCTTGCTAAGTTGAAATCACAAAATATAAAGGGGCCACCAACATGTAAAGAGGACCACTTAGAGAAAAATGTCTTCCTTCCTAAAGATCTGTTTTCTAGGACATTACATGATGCTATCACTTGTAGTACTTTGATGGTATATGCAAGAAGAGGCAAGAGGAAGATTCGCAATATGGAAGCACCTAAGGTTGGCGAGAATAACAATGAAATGAAAGATGAAGACACAAGCAATAATTGTATATGAATACCAGTTCCTCAGAAATTTGTATATGCTGGTGATAGATCTACTTTATTTCAAGAGAAAAATGTCGAGATGGTACAACAAGATGTTGGTAACCTAGTAACCTTCCGACTTCTTTCATAACATCCTCAAATATTTTCGTGTCACACAATTTCTATTGTACAAACATCCATTAACCTTCAATTTAACCCCATAAAAAAGCAGCTACAATCAATAAAGTAAATACATTATACACAAACCACATAACTCAAAGTTTACTGATAGGTAAATAAAGTGAAGAGGATGTGGAAGTACATATGGCTCTAATTATGTGTAACTAACTTCGTTTCGCCTTTTCTTCCTCATCTTCCACTCTCTTTCGTTCTTCTTCTTCTACCTCAGGAGCTTCCTTTCGAGCCAGTGCTTCGAGAAAGAGTGTCTCTCTTTCCTCAAATACAAACATTCACATAAATATTTCAATTTAAGCTTGCTCCTTAGTCCTAATGTACATGCTACCTTAAACTAAAAAAACAACTTACTCATACATAGTCATAGATAATTTGTAATAATTTGTATGGCTGAGTTTACAGAGTTATAGTCGTGGCTTCTTTGCATTACTATAGTGTTGAACACTACGCTGAATAATGTAATTCAAAACTATAATATTAAGTAACACAAAGATATATACTTACAAAATCAAATGCTTCCAGTAGTAATGCCCTCTTTCTCGTCTGCTCAAGATTCCTAGGGCTAAATTTGACATTCAGATTTTCTGCACATTCTTCCCCTACTTTGGAATTTCAGCTATAAGAACCACCAAGTGATCAATTCCTTCTAAACCCAAAATAAAAATTCAATCAATTGACAAGAAGAATGTTTTTAGCGCTAGATGATTAGTAGAGAATAAGAAGAAAACTCAACTGTACAAAATCTTTACCTACACTTGACGAAATCGATATCAGAGAAATCTTCCGCTTAGCTCTTCAGTTTTCAAGCTTTCGCTCTTCATTTCTTCGATCTTCAGTTGTTCGATCCTTAATTCTTCGATCCTTAGTTCTTTAGCTTCAGTTGTTGAGAAAATCATGTTCTGGAGAAGAGAATCTTCATCTTAGATCTTGATCAGGTCTTCAGCTCAGCTATGTTCTTCAGCTTCTTCTCTTGGATCTTCAGTTCTGGAGAAAAATGTGTTGTACAGAAGGAGAGTAAATCGTGTTTTAGGAAAGAAGAGAAAGAGAGAAGTTTTTATGAATGTTTTATTAATTATTTTCTTTGGCCAATAAATATGGGAGGGAGAGTTAAAAATGTTGGAGGGAATATAATATTTTAGTGAAATTTTTAGGCCACACTTGTAATGTGTTGTTTTTACAATTATAAAAATAGGACACTTTAAAAGTGTGGTCATATAGGTAAATAATTATTGCCATTTATTTCATATTATGGCAACGCTTATAAAGTGTAGTCTATACCATTAAAGAGTACGCTTTACAAGTGTTGCCAATATTATCGTTGCCAAAAGTTAAAATTTTAGGTTACATTTTAAAAGCGTTCCCAAAAATATTTTAGGCAACACTTTTCAAGTGTTGCTCAGATTTAGTGTGGCCGTAGGCCTACAATGGTGTAGTGTCGTTAGTGTTGTTTGCTTCTACTTTGCTATAATTTCTGATTTTGAATATTTTTCAAATTTTTTTTAGACTCTAACCCTGCTTGCTTCTACTTTGCTTGACGAAATTATCGGTATCTCAAAATATTAGTGACAAGAAGTCTCCAAGCTTTTCACTGTCTAGCCACTGCCTGGAGAAAGGTAACGTTTCCTCCGTAATCTTCTCCTCGTCTTCTTCTATTCATGATATGCCTCGCTAGTCTGTTGTTGTATCACTGTTGTTTGCAGATGAGACTTTAATTTAATATACATGTGTTCTTAATGGATTTCCTTGAATCATATTAATGTGAAAGTTGGCTTTTATCGTTTAGTATTTAGAATGACACTTGTTTGTTCTTTTTGTTTGAAAATCCATTATTGGTCACTACTCTTCGCTATGTTGTAGAATCTCTGTTGTTCATTTTCATTGTCTGTAAGCCTATGTTTTACATTCTGTTTTGCTACTGTTAATGATACTTTCTTTTCAAAATAAGGATATAATCTTGAAGCTAACTAATTAAGGTGAAGGTTGTTTGTGTTCATTTTTTGTTGATGTACGTCAGTACCTTGTTTTCAAATTCCCTGATCATTCTATGAATCGAATTTATGTTTCCATCTGCCAAAATTTTATTTGAGAGTTACTAGTTATCCTTTCGTTCCTTAAACTCATCTCTTGTTTATTTGTTATACTTAATAGCTACTACGCTATTAAGTATACAATAGAGTAACTTCTTTCTAGATTCGGCGAAATGGCTTGAAGAGCAGCTTCTGATTTAATGAACATTAATTTAGCATTGTTGCATCAGTTAAGCATTTTAGATGTATGAAATTATTTCTGCTTTCATTTGATAATACAGCTACTAATGTTCAGTGGAAAGTTATTCATGTGATGTGATTCTATTTGTCGCTGATGAAACGTAGTATTGGCTCTAAATTCTTTTCTTGCTCTAGTTTCTCACACACTGGAAACTGTTGTTTGTACTGTAAATCAACTGTAATGCTTCAATACCTTTTGTTTGTCATCAATTTTGTGGGACTAAGTCTGCCTAGTGAAGAACTTTAGAAATTGTTTTTGTTTTGCCAAAATGCATGTTTTGTTCTTATTTGATGAATATGAATGAGAGTACCTTCTAGTCCATAGTTTATGCTTGTTACTAATTTTTTATTCTTATAAATTTAAACGTTATTAGAAACATGAATAATCTAGAGCGTGGTTGGATGTATGATAGTTTGGATGGTCGAGGGGCTATAAATTATAGTTTTGTAATTGAAGTGGATAAATCTATCCAATTTGCATGTTTGCAACAAAATAGCATGAGCGGTAATAAAGTTAGATATCCATGTAAGAAATGTCACAACTTTAAGTTCATGGATGTTGAAACGATTAAGCATCACCTTTATAATTCTGGATTTGTTGATAACTATTTTATCTAGAAACATCAAGGAGAAAAAAATATGATTGGTGAGATTTCTTGTGATCAAGATTTGAATGGTGGTGCTACACCTGAATTAGGATATGATAATCCATACCGTCAAATAATTTTAGATGCAGCTGGTCCTAACTTTCCACAAGGTTCAAGTTGACAATCTTTTGGTAATATTGAACATGAGTCGTCTCATCCTTGTGAACCTTCAATGGAGGAAGATCCTAATCCCGAGTCTAAAAAATTATATGATTTTCTACAAGAAGCTGATGCAAAATTATATCCCGGTTCTTCACTCTCTCCACTTGTTGTTGTCTCTCGAATGTTAAATATTAAAATGGACAACAATATGTCATAGATAGGTTATAACCAAATGATGGGATTGTTGAAAGCGGCTTAACCTGAAGATAACATAGTGCTTGATAGCTACTATCAGACCAAGAATCTACTGCGTAGCTTGGTATACCAGGTGAAAAGATTGATTGCTGTGAATCAGGATGTATGTTGTATTGTGGTGATGATGAACACCTTACATCTTGTACATTTTATGGACGAGATAGATACAAGCGTCGTGTTGACTCTCGTAAGAGAAAATTGATCCCCTACAAGAAAATGTATTATTTTCCTTTGATTCCTAGATTGCAAAGATTGTGTGCATCTCATGCTACAGATGCCGAAATGAGATGGCATCATGAGCATACAAAAGAGGATGGTGTAATGCGTCATCCATCAGACTCTGTTGCTTGGAAGCACTTCAAGGACACTCATCCTTTTTTTGCTAATGAACCAAGAAATGTAAGGTTGGGATTATGTAGTGATGGTTTCCAACCATTTAGTCAGTTTGAAAGGTGTCTCAAATGATGTAAGAAATGGTTATTTTGGAGAATTTAAGGTATAAGTTTTCATCGTATGTGATTTTAGCAAGTGTATTGACATATATAGATAGGACATTACTGTACTACTTTCAAAACTTATTTAAGAATAAATTCAACTGGGATGTTTCCATTAGTAAAAATGAAGTCAAAACACACTAGATGGTTAAGGCAACATTGAACTACAGGAATTTCATTTCTAAAAAAAAATAATAAGAGGAGTTAGGCCAGGTTACGTACCAGAAGATGTGTGGGAAAGATGGATGGAGATTTGGGGAAGTGCAGAGTCTAATAGAAAATCAAAAATTAATTTGCAAAATCGTCGTGGCGGCCGTGAAACTGCTGTTGGGACTCACACTGGTGGCTCTATTTCTATCGGAGAACATTGCAAGAAAATTGTGTGTATATATATTTTACACTCTATAACTAACATTTTCTCTTATATGATATATATAGCGTGATTTATTTTGTATAGGCTATTGAAAAAGGCCGAGATCTCACGCCAAGTGAGTTACATCTGCATGTTCATACACATGGACATGATGGATAATCATTTGTTGGTGAGCGTTCTCAAGATATCCATGTAAGTCTAAAACTTAGAGGTGTTTCGGTTCTTTCCTACTGGAGTTTATGGTGCAATTTTTCCCTATTTTAAAGTGAATTTGTTGTTGCTCTTTGGTATAGTTCTAATGATGTTTTGAGACTTTTCGATGCGATTCTAGTATCATTTTAGAGATAAACTACTGCCACTGTTTTGGGGCTTTTCTGGTGTAATTTTATAGTTGTTTTGGTGTTATTCTAGTGTTGTTTTACTGTGACTCTGCAGCACGGCGATTGGAACAAAGAGACACATTTGATTGTGAATTCCCATCTGGCAGTCATATATTATACATACACCAATCAATAGTTTTTTTTACAGTGATTCTAGTCTTGTTTTAGTGAGAATTTGTTGTTGTTGTTTCAGTGTAATGTAACCTCGATCAAGTACTCTCCAGTATGATACATCATACAAGCATGATGTATCATATTGAAGGTACCTGACTCGAGCTAGCTTCCAAAAGTCAATCACTAATGAACTTAGCGCGTGTTGGAGTGGGGTGTTGGGGAGGGGGATTTCCCTGAATAGTTAGTTGTTCTTGTCTGTGTGGTACAAGTCCCAATTAGCATATAATTATTGAGCATGTGGGTGTAGCAAAGAGTCCAAACCCCATTTTTCATAATGTTAATACTCTGGGGAACTAATTTTGCTGGTGTGGGTATAATGATATGTTGCTAAAAACACAAAATCATGCTTAAAACTATTGCACTTCTACTTGACACCTATTGTAATAAGAGATAGCTCATATTGACATGATTTTCTCTTGGGGTGGATTTTGTTAGCAAATACTAGGCTACCAACTGTTTATTACCACAGGAACAACAATTGGTACACTACATAGAGGTGCGTCTTTCGTCAAGTACATGATTTGATTTTATGATATTGATAAGTTCTCTTAGAGGGTATGCCAAATTCTAGACAAATGTTGTACACATCCATGAATTCCATTTTCCTCGTAGAAGTAGAGAAGTCAACTTGTGAAGTATTTTATTTCTTTTAGTTTGCTCAGTTTCAAAGGGATGCCTCATCCTGCACTCACATATACTACTTTATCTTTGTAAAGAGCAGCTGATATATTTTGAAGAATCATATGGAATAGTACAAAACTTAACTGAAAGGGACATCTTTATTCTTAGTGTCTCTGCCACTCTGTACTGAGCATGAGTTTGTGTATTTTCTGCATTTTCCTTCAAAATTTGGTTTGTTACATATAATTAATGCTTTCTAATTTTCTCTACTTATAATAGGAAAAAATATGAAAAAATATTAAAGGGAAAAACATTGTATGAAATTGATATTGATCAATATGAAGCATATTACCAACCTGCGGGACGAGAAAAGAAAAGAAGAATATATGGTCTTGGATCTGAAGCAAAAAATTACTATGGGTAGAAACTTTGTGGGTCATAATCATTACCACATTCATTTTCTCAATAAACATGGATAACAAATATGGAAGAGTTTGTAAAGAAAATGATGTATGCACTAACTAGTTATCTTGTTCCTATTATTGTTGAGCAAGTGCAAGCATCGATTACTCCATTCGGCAATCCATCGTCTGCGGCGCCCATGCCTCCTGCTAGTAATGTGGACGAGGTTGATACCTCTATTTCAAGTTGATACCTCCACAACTTCAGTTTTTGATAATGTCATACTTTTGGAAACTAGAAATTCCGCGTAGTAATATTTTGATGAACATGGATTCATTTAAGAGTACTTAATAGTTTTCTTTGGATATGTTTAACAAGAACTATGTTGTTTTGGAGTTTTCAATTTATATATTATGAATCGCCTATGGATATCATATTTTATAAATTTTTGTTAATTTTGGAGTAATTAATAATTTTAATTTAATATATTTTAGCACTGCATAAGAACAATTTTTAGCAACAAATGTAGCGACTATTTGGTCATTGCTGTAAAAAGAATGTTGGCGACGGATCAACCACAAATTATTAAAGGCCTAATATGTTGTTACAAAATATTTTGCGACGGAAATTTTGTTGCAAATTTATCTAAAATAATGAAATGAATTATGAAATTAGCAGCAAAACTATATAAATATAATGACGAATTAGTCCGTCGCTAACATATAGAGATGGAAATGTTTTGTCATCATGACATCGCTAAAATTGAGACGAGACATCATTTTTGTCATAGAATTACAAAATTAGCAACAAAATTATATAAATATAATGACGAGTAAGTCCGTCGCTAACATATAGTGACAAAAATTATTCGTCACTAAGACGTCGCTAAACTTGTGACGAAACTCATTTTTTGTTAGTAATAGATTACTAACGAGCATAATAGCAACATTCAATATTCCGTTGCTAATCCGTCGCTAATCGTAATTAGTGACAGATTTTCATCATATAGTGACAGATTGTGTCCGTTGCTAAATACTATTTTTTTGTAGTGTTAGTGATTAATATTAGGGTTTTGGTATTTTGGGCTTTGGGTTTAGGGTTTAGGGTTTCGAGTTATGGTTAAGGATAGGGTTAGGGTTAGGGTTTGTGTTATCATTAGGGTTAGGGTTAGGGTTTAGGTTTTTTTATGTTTTAGGTTTTGGGGTTTAGTATTTTTTCTTTAAAATCAGTGGTTTAGTATTTAATGTTTGGTTTTTTGTATTTTAGGTTTAAGGTTTTGGGTTTAGGGTTTAGGGTTAGGGTTAGGGTTAAGATAAGGGTTAGGTTTAGGGTTATTTTTTATTTTTTTAGGTTTTTGGGTTTAGGGTTTAGGATTTAAGGTTTCATATCAATTGTTTGGTGTTTAGTGTTTTGGATTTTGGAATTTTAGGCTTGGGATTTAGGGTTTATGGTAGTGTTAGGGTTAGGGTTAGGGTTTAGGTTGTTACTTATGTTTTAGGGTTTGAGATTAAGGATTTGAGTTATAATATCTATGGTTTAGTGTTTAATTCAAGGGTTTTGGTATTTTGGGCTTTGGGTTTACGATTTAGGGTTAAGGATAGGGTTAGGGTTAGGATTCGTGTTAGGGATAGGGTTAGGGTTAGGGTTTAGGATTTTTTTTATGTTTTAGGTTTTTGGGTTTAGCATTTTTTGTTTAAAATCTGTTGAATAGTGTTGAATGTTTGGCTTTTGGTATTTTGGGCTTTGTGTGTCGGGTTAATGGTTTAGTGTTAGGGTTAGGGTTTAGTTTTTTTTAGGTTTTTGGGTTTGTTGTTTAGGATTTGAGGTTTGAAATCTACAGTTTAGTGTTTAATTTCTTGGTTTTCATATTTTGGACTTAGTTTTTTTTTTACTTAGGGTTTAAGGTATAGGATTCGGGTTAGGTTTAGTTTTAGGATTAGGGTATTGGTTTTTTTTTTGGTTTTATGGTTTAGGGTTTAGCATTTGAGGTTTAAAATAAGTGGTTTAGTATTTTTAATGTTTGAGTTTTGGTATTTTGGACTAAGGGTTTTGGGTTTATGGTTTATTGTTAGGGTTATGGTTAAGATTAGGGTTAGGGTTAGGGTTGGTTATTTTTTTTTTGGGGTTTTGGGTTTAGGGTTTAGTATTTGAGGTTTAATATCAATGGTTTAGTGTTTAATGTTTGGATTTTTATATTTTGGGCATGGGGTTTAAGGTTTATGATAGGGTTAAGGTTAGGCTTAATGATAGGGTTAGGGTTAGGGTTAGGGTTAGGTTGTTTTTTAGGTTTTAGGGTTTGGAGTTAAGGATTTGAGATGTTGTATCTATGGTTAAGTGTTAAGTATTAGGGTTTTGGTATATTTTGCTTTGGGTTTAGGGTTTAGGGTTTAGGGTTAAGGATAGGGTTAGGGTTACGGTTAGGTTTTGTGTTAGTATTAGGGTTAGGGTTTAAGCTATTTTTTAGGTTTTAGGTTTTGGGTTTAGGATTTTTGTTTAAAATCTATGTTTAGTATTTAATGTTTGTATTTTTGTATTTTGGGCTTGAGGTTTAGGGTTTATGGTTTAGGGTTAGGGTTAGGGTTAAGGTTAGTGTTACGGTTTGGGTTAGGGTTAGGGTTAGGGTTTAGGTTTTTTTAAGGTTTTAGAGTTTGTCGTTTAGGATTTGAGGTTTAAAATCTATGGTTTAGTGTTTAATATATGAGTTTTCGTATTTTGGACTTAGTTTTTTTTTTGGACTTAGGGTTTAGGATTTAGGGTTTAGGGTTAGGGTTAGGGTTAGGATTAGGGTTAGGAAGTAGGTTACTTTTGGGTTTTATAATTTAAGTTTTAAACTCTATGTTTTAGTATTTAATGTGTAGGTTTCGGTATTTTTGACTTAGGGTTCGGGTTTATGATTAGGATTAGGGTTAGGGTTAGTGTAATTTTTTTTTTTTAGGTTTTTGGGTTTAGGGTTTAGGATTTGAGGTTTAATATCAATGGTTTAGTGTTTAATGTTTGTGTGTTTGTATTTTGGGCTTGGAATTGTAGATTTATGGTAAGGTTAGGGTTAAGGTTAATTTTCGGGTTAGGGTTAGGGCTTAGGTTGTTAAATAGGTTTTAGGGTTTTGGGGTTAAGGATTTGAGTTGTAATATCTATGATTTAGTGTTTAATGTTAGGGTTTTGGTATTTTGGGCGTTGGGTTTAGGTTTTGGATTAGGGTTAGGGTTCGTGTTAGGGTTAGGGTTTAGGATTTTTTTTAGGTTTTAGACTTTGGGGTTTAGGATTTTTGGTTTAAAATCTATGTTATAGTGTTTAATGTTTGGGTTTTGATATTTTGGGCTTGAGGTTTAGGGTTAATGGTTTAGGGTTAGGGTTAGGGTTAAGGTTAGTGTTACGATTTTAATTAGGGTTATGGTTAGAGTTTAGGTTATTTTAAGGTTTTATGGTTTGTGTTTTAGTATTTGAGGTTCAAAATCTATGGTTTAGTGTTTAATATATGGGTTTTCGTATTTTGGACTTAGGTTTTTTTTGGACTTAGAGTTTAGTTTTTTTGTTTTTTTTAGGTTTTATGGTTTAGGGTTTAGAATTTGAGGTTCAAAATCTATGGTTTAGTATTTAATGTGTGGGTTTCAGTATTTTGGGCTTAGGGTTTATGGTTTAGGGTTAGGGTTAGGGTTAGGGTTAGGGTTAGGGTTAGGGTTAGGGTTAGGGTTAGGTTTTTTGTTTATTAGGGTTTTGGGTTTAGGGTTTATTGTTTATGGTTATTAGGCTTAGGGTTAGAGTTAGTTTTTTTTTTAGGTTTTTGGGTTTAGAAATTAGGATTTGAGGTTTAATATCAATTGTTTAGTGTTTAATGTTTGGGTTTTGTTATTTTAGGCTTGGGGTTTAGGGTTTATGGTAGGTTTAGGGTTAGGGTTAATGTTAGGGTAAGTGTTAGGGTTTAGATTGTGTTTTAAGTTTTAGGGTTTACGGTTAAGAGTTTGAGTTATAATATCTATGGTTTAGTGTTTAATGTTAGGTTATGGTATTTTAGACTTCGGGTTTCGCGTTAATTGTTTCGGGTTATGGTTTGGTGTAGGGTTTAGAGTTTTGAAGTAGGGTTAAGGGTTAGAGTTTGTGTTTTGATTAGGGTTAGGGTTAGGGTTTAGTTTTTTTTTTATGTTTTAGGTTCGGGGTTTAGGATTTTTGTTTTAAAATCAGTGGTTTAGTATTTAATGTTTGGGTTTTGGTATTTTGGGCTTAAGGTTTCGGGTTTATGGTTTCGGGTTAGGGTTAGGGTTAAGATTAGCGTTAGGGTTTTAATTTTTTTAAGGTTTTTGGGTTTACGGTTTAGGATTTAAGGTTTAATATAAATGGTTTAGTGTTTAGTGATTGTATTTTGGTATTTTAGGCTTAGGATTTAGGGTTTATGGTAGGGTTAGGATTAAGGTTTAGGTTGTTACTTAGGTTTTAGGGTTTGGTGTTAAGGATTTGAGTTGTTATATCTATGGTTTAGTGTTTAATGTTAGGGTTTTAGTATTTTGGGCTTTGGGTTTACGATTTAGGGTTAAGGATAGGGGTAGAGTCAGGGTTCGTGTTAGGGATAGGGTTAGGGTTAGGGTTAGGCTTTTTTTTATGTTTTATGTTTTTGGGTTTAGCATTTTTGGTTTAAAATATGTGGAATAGTGTTTAATGTTTGGGTTTTTGTATTTTGTGCTTTAGGTGTCGGGTTTATGGTTTAGGATTAGGGTTATGGTTAGGATTAGGGTTTAGTTTTTCTTAGGTTTTAGGATTTTTGGTTTAGGATTTGAGGTTTAAAATCTATGGTTTAGTGTGTAATGTCTGGGTTTTCGTATTTTGGACTTAGGATGTTTTTTGACTTAGGGTTTAGGGTTTAGGATTCGGGTTAGGCTTAGGATTAGGGTTAGCGTGTAGGTTATTTTTTAGGTTTTATGGTTTATGGTTTAGCATTTGATGTTTAAAATCAATGGTTTAGTATTTTTAATGTTTGGGTTTTGGTATTTTGGGCTTAGGGTTTATGGTTTATGTTTAGGGTTAGTATTAGGGTTAGTATTAGGATTAGGGTTAGCGTTAGGGTTTATGGTTAGGGTTAGGGTTAGGTTTTTGTTTTTTTATGTTTTTGGATTTAGGGTTTATTGTTAGGGTTAGGGTTAGGGTTTTGTTTTTTTTCTAGGTTTTTGGGTTTAGAATTTAGGATTTGAGGTTTAATATAAATGGTTTAGTGTTTAAGATTTGGATTTTTGTATTTTGGGCTTGGGGTTTAGGGTTTATGGTAGGGTTAAAGTTAGGGTTAATGTTAGGGTTAGGATTAGGGTTTAGGTTGTTTTTTAGGTTTTTGGGATTGAGATTAAGGGATTTAGTTATAATATCTATGGTTTAGTGTTTAATGTTAGGTTATGGTATTTTTGGCTTAAGGTTTCAGGTTTATGGTTTAGGGTTAGGTTTAGGGTTAAGATTAGGGTTAGGGTTAGGGTTAAGTTTTTTTTTTAGGTTTTTGGGTTAGGGTTTAGGATTTAAGATTTAATATCAATGGTTTAGTGTTTAATGTTTGGATTTTGATATTTTAGGCTTGGGATTTAGGGTTTATGTTAGGGTTAGGGTTTATGTTGTTACTTAGGTTTTAGGGTTTGGGGTTAGTCATTTAAGTAGTAATATCTATGGTTTAGTGTTTAATGTTAGTGTTTTGGTATTTTGGCTTTTGGGTTTATGGTTTATGGTTAAGGGTAGGGTTAGGGCTAGGGTTCGTGTTAGGGATAGGGTTAGGGTTAGGATTTAGGCTTTTTTTATGTTTTAGATTTTCGGGTTTAGCATTTTTTGCTTAAAATCTGTGGAATAGTGTTGAATGTTTGGCTTTTGGTATTTTGGGCTTTAGGTGTCGGGTTAATGGATTTAGGGTTAGGGTTAGGGTTTAGTTTTTTTTATGTTTTAGGGTTTGTGGTTTAGGATTTGAGGTTTTAAATATATAGTTTAGTGTTTAATGTCTGGGTTTTTATATTTTGGACTTAGGATGTTTTTTGACTTAGGGTTTAGGGTTTAGGATTAGGGTTAGGTTTAGGATTAGGGTTAGCGTGTAGGTTATTTTTTAGGTTTTATGGTTTATGGTTTAGCATTTGATGTTTAAAATCAATGGTTTAGTATTTTTAATGTTTGGGTTTTGGTATTTTGGGCTTAGGGTTTATGGTTTATGTTTAGGGTTAGTATTAGGGTTAGGGTTTATGGTTAGGGTTAGGGTTTGGGTTAGGGTTAGGTTTTTGGTTTTTATATGTGTTTGGGTTTAGGGTTTATTGTTTATGGTTAGGGTTAGGGTTAGGGTTTTGTTTTTTTAGGCTTTTGGGTTTAGAATTTAGGATTTGAGGTTTAATATAAATGGTTTAGTGTTTGACGTTTGGGTTTTGGTATTTTGGGCTTGGGGTTTAGGGTTTATGGTAGGGTTAACGTTAGGGTTAATGTTAGGGTTAGGTTTAGGGTTTAGGTTGTTTTTTAGGGTTTTGGGTTTGAGTTTAAGGGTTTGAGTTATAATATCTATGGTTTAGTGTTTAATGTTAGGTTATGGTATTTTGGGCTTAAGGTTTCGGGTTTATGGTTTATGGTTAGGGTTAGGGTTAAGATTAGGGGTAGGGGTAGGGATAGTTTTTGTTTTTAGGTTTTTGGGTTAGGGTTTAGGATTTAAGGTTTAATATCAATGGTTTAGTGTTTAATTTTTGGATTTTGGTATTTTAGGCTTGAGGTTTAGTGTTTATGGTAGGGTTAGGGTTTATGTTGTTACTTAGGTTTTAGGGTTTGGGGTTAAGGATTTAAGTTTGAATATCTGTGGTTTAGTGTTTAATGTTAGTGTTTTGGTATTTTAGGCTCTGGGTTTATGGTTTAGGGTTAAGGATAGGGTTAGGGTTAGGGTTCGTGTTAGGGATAGTGTTAGGGTTAGGATTTAGTTTTTTTTTAATGTTTTAGGTTTTTGGGTTTAGCATTTTATTGTTTAAAATCTGTGGAATAGTGTTGAATGTTTGGCTTTTGGTATTTTGGGCTTTAAGTGTCGGGTGAATGGTTTAGGGTTTGGTTTCTTTTTATGTTTTAGGGTCCGTGGTATAGGATTTGAGGTTTGAAATCTATAGTTTAGTGTTTAATGTTTGGGTTTTTATATTTTGGGCTTTAGGTGTCTTGTTAATGGTTTAGGTTAGGGTTAGGGTTAGGATTAGGGTTTAGTTTTTCTTAGGTTTTAGGGTTTTTTGTTTAGGTTTTGAGGTTTAAAATCTATGGTTTAGTGTTTAATTTCTGGGCTTTCGTATTTTGGACTTAGGATGTTTTTTGACTTAGGGTTTAGGATTTAGGATCGGGTTAGGTTTAGGATTAGGGTTAGGGTGTAAGTTATTTTGTAGTATTTATGGTTTATGGTTTAGCATTTGATGTTTAAAATCAATGGTTTAGTATTTTTAATGTTTGTGTTTTGGTATTTTGGTCTTAGGGTTTATGGTTTATGTTTAGGGTTAGTATTAGGGTTATGGGTAGGGTTAGGGTTTATGGTTAGGGTTAGGGTTCGATTTTTGTTTTTTTATGTTTTTGGGTTTAGGTTTTATTGTTTATTGTTAGGGTTAGGGTTAGGGTTTTGGTTTTTTTCTAGGTTTTTGGGTTTAGAATTTAGGATTTGAGGTTTAATATAAATGGATTAGTGTTTAAGGTTTGGGTTTTGGTATTTTGGGCTTGGGGTTTAGTGTTTATGGTAGGGTTAAGGTTAGGGTTAATGTTAGGGTTTGGGTTAGGGTTTATGTTGTTTTTTAGGTTTTTGGGATTGAGTTTAAGGGATTGAGTTATAATATCTATGGTTTAGTGTTTAATGTTAGGTTATGGTATTTTTGTCTTAAGGTTTTAGGTTTATGGTTTAGGGTTAGGGTTAGGGTTAAGATTAGGGTTAGGGTTAGGGTTAAGTTTTTTTTTTTAGGTTTTTGGGTTAGGGTTTAGGATTTAAGATTTAATATCAATGGTTTAGTATTTAATGTTTGGATTTTGATATTTTAGGCTTGGGATTTAGGGTTTATGTTAGGGTTAGGGTTTATGTTGTTACTTAGGTTTTAGGGTTTGGGGTTAAGGATTTATGTTTGAATATCTGTGGTTTGGTGTTTAATGTTAGTGTTTTGGTATTTTAGGCTTTGGGTTTATGGTTTAGGGTTAAGGATAGGGTTAGGGTTAGGGTTCGTGTTAGGGATAGTGTTAGGGTTAGGATTTAGTTTTTTTTTTTAATGTTTTAGGTTTTTGGGTTTAGCATTTTATTGTTTAAAATCTGTGGAATAGTGTTGAATGTTTGGCTTTTGGTATTTTGGGCTTTAAGTGTCGGGTGAATGGTTTAGGGTTAGGGTTAGGATTTAGTTTTTTTTATGTTTTAAGGTTCGTGGTTTAGGATTTGAGGTTTCAAATCTATAGTTTAGTGTTTAATGTTTGGGTTTTTATATTTTGTGCTTTAGGTGTCTTGTTAATGGTTTAGGTTAGGGTTAGGGTTAGGATTAGGGTTTAGTTTTTCTTAGGTTTTAGGGTTTTTGGTTTAGGTTTTGAGGTTTAAAATCTATGGTTTAGTGTGTAATTTCTGGGCTTTTGTATTTTGGACTTAGGATGTTTTTTGACTTAGGGTTTAGGATTTAGGATCGGGTTAGGTTTAGGATTAGGGTTAGGGTGTAGGTGATTTTGTAGTATTTATGGTTTATGGTTTAGCATTTGATGTTTAAAATCAATGGTTTAGTATTTTTAATGTTTGTGTTTTGGTATTTTGGGCTTAGGGTTTATGGTTTATGTTTAGGGTTAGTATTAGGGTTATGTTTATGGTTATGGTTTATGGTTAGGGTTAGGGTTCGGTTTTTTTTTTTTTTATGTTTTTGGGTTTAGGGTTTATTGTTTATTGTTAGGGTTAGGGTTAGGGTTTTGGTTTTTTTCTAGGTTTTTGGGTTTAGAATTTAGGATTTGAGGTTTAATATAAATGGTTTAGTGTTTAAGGTTTGGGTTTTGGTATTTTGGGCTTGGGGTTTAGTGTTTATGGTAGGGTTAAGGTTAGGGTTAATGTTAGGATTAGGGTTAGGGTTTATGTTGTTTTTTAGGTTTTTGGGATTGAGTTATAATATCTATGGTTTAGTGTTTAATGTTAGCTTATGGTATTTTTGTCTTAAGGTTTTAGGTTTATGGTTTAGGGTTAGGTTTAGGGTTAAGATTAGGGTTAGGGTTAGGGTTAAGTTTTTTTTTTTAGGTTTCTGGGTTAGGGTTTAGGATTTAAGATTTAATATCAATGGTTTAGTGTTTAATGTTTGGATTTTGATATTTTAGGCTTGGGATTTAGGGTTTATGTTAGGGTTAGGTTTTATGTTGTTACTTAGGTTTTAGGGTTTGAGGTTAGTCATTTAAGTTGTAATATCTATGGTTTAGTGTTTAATGTTAGTGTTTTGGTATTTTTACCTTTGGGTTTATGGTTTAGGGTTAAGGATAGGGTTAGGGTTACGGTTAGGGTTAGGGATAGGGTTAAGTTTTTTTTTTAGGTTTTTGGGTTAGGGTTTAGGATTTAAGATTTAATATCAATGGTTTAGTGTTTAATGTTTGGATTTTGATATTTTAGGCTTGGGATTTAGGGTTTATGTTAGGGTTAGGGTTTATGTTGTTACTTAGGTTTTAGGGTTTGGGGTTAAGGATTTAAGTTTGAATATCTGTGGTTTGGTGTTTAATGTTAGTGTTTTGGTGTTTTAGGCTTTGGGTTTATGGTTTAGGGTTAAGGATAGGGTTAGGGTTAGGGTTCGTGTTAGGGATAGTGTTAGGGTTAGGATTTAGGTTTTTTTTTTTTAATGTTTTAGGTTTTCGGGTCTAGCATTTTTGGTTTAAAATCTGTGGAATAGTGTTGAATGTTTGGCTTTTGGTATTTTGGGCTTTAAGTGTCGGGTGAATGGTTTAGGGTTAGGGTTAGGGTTTAGTTTTTTTTATGTTTTAGGGTTCGTGGTTTAGGATTTGAGGTTTGAAATCTATAGTTTAGTGTTTAATGTTTGTGTTTTTATATTTTGGGCTTTAGGTGTCTTGTTAATGGTTTAGGTTAGGGTTAGGGTTAGGATTAGGGTTTAGTTTTTCTTAGGTTTTAGGGTTTTTGGTTTAGGTTTTGAGGTTTAAAATCTATGGTTTAGTGTGTAATTTCTGGGCATTCGTATTTTGGACTTAGGATGTTTTTTGACTTAGGGTTTAGGATTTAGGATCGGGTTAGGTTTAGGATTAGGGTTAGGGTATAGGTGATTTTGTAGTATTTATGGTTTATGGTTTAGCATTTGATGTTTAAAATCAATGGTTTAGTAGTTTTAATGTTTGTGTTTTGGTATTTTAGGCTTAGGGTTTATGGTTTATGTTTAGGGTTAGTATTAGGGTTATGGTTAGGGTTAGGGTTTATGGTTAGGGTTAGGGTTCGGTTTTTGTTTTTTTTATGTTTTTGGGTTTAGGGTTTATTGTTTATTGTTAGGGTTAGGGTTAGGGTTTTGGTTTTTTTCTAGGTTTTTGGGTTTAGAATTTAGGATTTAAGGTTTAATATAAATGGTTTAGTGTTTAAGGTTTGGTTTTTGGTATTTTGGGCTTGGGGTTTAGTGTTTATGGTAGGGTTAAGGTTAGGGTTAATGATAGGATTAGGGTTAGGGTTTATGTTGTTTTTTAGGTTTTTGGGATTGAGTTATAATATCTATGGTTTAGTGTTTAATGTTAGCTTATGGTATTTTGTCTTAAGGTTTTAGGTTTATGGTTTAGGGTTAGGTTTAGGGTTAAGATTAGGGTTAGGGTTAGGGTTAATTTTTTTTTTTTAGGTTTTTGGGTTAGGGTTTAGGATTTAAGATTTAATATCAATGGTTTAGTGTTTAATGTTTGGATTTTGATATTTTAGGCTTGGGATTTCGGGTTTATGTTAGGGTTAGGTTTTATGTTGTTACTTAGGTTTTAGGGTTTGAGGTTAGTCATTTAAGTTGTAATATCTATGGTTTAGTGTTTAATGTTAGTGTTTTGGTATTTTTACCTTTGGGTTTATGGTTTAGGGTTAAGGATAGGGTTAGGGTTACGGTTAGGGTTAGGGATAGGGTTAAGTTTTTTTTTTTAGGTTTTTGGGTTAGGGTTTAGGATTTAAGATTTAATATCAATGGTTTAGTGTTTAATGTTTGGATTTTGATATTTTAGGCTTGGGATTTAGGGTTTATGTTAGGGTTAGGGTTTATGTTGTTACTTAGGTTTTAGGGTTTGGGGTTAAGGATTTAAGTTTGAATATCTGTGGTTTGGTGTTTAATGTTAGTGTTTTGGTATTTTAGGCTTTGGGTTTATGGTTTAGGGTTAAGGATAGGGTTAGGGTTAGGGTTCGTGTTAGGGATAGTGTTAGGGTTAGGATTTAGGTTTTTTTTTTAATGTTTTAGGTTTTCGGGTTTAGCATTTTTGGTTTAAAATCTTTGGAATAGTGTTGAATGTTTGGCTTTTGGTATTTTGGGCTTTAAGTGTCGGGTGAATGGTTTAGGGTTAGGGTTAGGGTTTAGTTTTTTTTATGTTTTAGGGTTCGTGGTTTAGGATTTGAGGTTTGAAATCTATAGTTTAGTGTTTAATGTTTGGGTTTTTATATTTTGGGCTTTAGGTGTCTTGTTAATGGTTTAGGTTAGGGTTAGGGTTAGGATTAGGGTTTAGTTTTTCTTAGGTTTTAGGGTTTTTGGTTTAGGTTTTGAGGTTTAAAATCTATGGTTTAGTGTGTAATTTCTGGGCATTCGTATTTTGGACTTAGGATGTTTTTTGACTTAGGGTTTAGGATTTAGGATCGGGTTAGGTTTAGGATTAGGGTTAGGGTATAGGTGATTTTGTAGTATTTATGGTTTATGGTTTAGCATTTGATGTTTAAAATCAATGGTTTAGTATTTTTAATGTTTGTGTTTTGGTATTTTGGGCTTAGGGTTTATGGTTTATGTTTAGGGTTAGTATTAGGGTTATGGGTAGGGTTAGGGTTTATGGTTAGGGTTAGGGTTCGGTTTTTGTTTTTTTTTATGTTTTTGGGTTTAGGGTTTATTGTTTATTGTTAGGGTTAGGGTTAGGGTTTGGGTTTTTTTCTAGGTTTTTGGGTTTAGAATTTAGGATTTGAGGTTTAATATAAATGGTTTAGTGTTTAATGTTTGGGTTTTGGTATTTTGGGCTTGGGGTTTAGTGTTTATGGTAGGGTTAAGGTTAGGGTTAATGATAGGATTAGGGTTAGGGTTTATGTTGTTTTTTAGGTTTTTGGGATTGAGTTATAATATCTATGGTTTAGTATTTAATGTTAGCTTATGGTATTTTGTCTTAAGGTTTTAGGTTTATGGTTTAGGGTTAGGTTTAGGGTTAAGATTAGGGTTAGGGTTAGGGTTAATTTTTTTTTTTTAGGTTTTTGGGTTAGGGTTTAGGATTTAAGATTTAATATCAATGGTTTAGTGTTTAATGTTTGGATTTTGATATTTTAGGCTTGGGATTTAGGGTTTATGTTAGGGTTAGGTTTTATGTTGTTACTTAGGTTTTAGGGTTTGAGGTTAGTCATTTAAGTTGTAATATCTATGGTTTAGTGTTTAATGTTAGTGTTTTGGTATTTTTACCTTTGGGTTTATGGTTTATGGTTAAGGATAGGGTTAGGGTTAGGGTTAGGGTTAGGGATAGGGTTAGGGTTAGGATTTAGGCTTTTTTTATGTTTTAGGTTTTCGGGTTTAGCATTTTTGGTTTAAAATTTGTGGAATAGTGTTGAATGTTTGGCTTTTGGTATTTTGGGCTTTAGGTGTCGGGTTAATGGTTTAGGGTTAGGGTTTAGTTTTTTTTATGTTTTAGGGTTTGTGGTTTAGGATTTGAGGTTTTAAATATATAGTTTAGTGTTTAATGTTTGGGTTTTTGTATTTTGGACTTAGTTTTTTTTTTCCTTAGGGTTTAGGGTATAGGATTCGGGTTAGGTTTAGGATTAGGGTTAGGGTGTAGGTTTATTTTAGATTTTATGGTTTAGGGTTTAACATTTGAGGTTTAAAATCAAAGGTTTAGTATTTTTAATGTTTGGGTTTTGGTATTTTGGACTAAGGGTTTTGGGTTTATAATTTAGTGTTAGGGTTAGGGTTAAGATCAGGGTTAGGGTTAGGGTTAGGGATTTTTTTTTTTAGGTTTTTGGGTTTAGGGTTTAGTATATGAGGTTTACTATCAATGTTTTTGTGTTTAATGTTTGGAATTTTGTATTTTGGGCTTGGGGTTTAAGGTTTATGATAGGGTTAAGGTTAGGCTTAATGTTAGGGTTACGGTTAGGTTTAGGTTGTGTTTTATGTTTTAGGGTTTGGAGTTAAGGATTTGACATGTTATGTCTATGGTTAAGTGTTTAATATTAGGGTTTTGATATTTTTTGCTTTAGGTTTAGGGTTTAGGGTTTAGGGTTAAGGATAGGGTTAGGGTTACGGTTCGTGTTAGTTATAGGGTTAGTGTTAGGGTTTAAGCTGTTTTTTAGGTTTTAGGTTTTGGGTTTAGGATTTTTAGTTCAAAATCTATGGTTTAGTGTTTAATGATTGTGTTTTGGTATTTTGGACTTGAGGTTTAGAGTTAATGGTTTAGGGTTAGGGTTAGGGTTAAGGTTAGTGTTACGGTTTGGGTTAGGGTTAGGGTTAAGGTTTATGTTTTTTTAAGGTTTTAGGGTTTGTGGTTTAGGATTTGAAGGTTTAAAATCTATGGTTTAGTGTTTAATATCTGGGTTTTCGTATTTTGGACTTAGTTTTTTTTTGGACTTAGGGTTTAGGGTTTAGGGTTTAGGGTTAGGGTTAGGGTTAGGGTAGGGTTAGGGTGTAGGTTATTTTTAGGTTTTAGAATTTGAGGTTTAAAATCTATGATTTAGTATTTAATGTGTGAGTTTTGGTATTTTGGGGTTCGGGTGCGGGTTTAGGGTTCGGGTTAGGGTTAGGTTTTCTTTTTTTAGGTTCTTGGGTTTAGGGTTTAGTATTTGAGGTTTAATATCAATGGTTTAGTGTTTAATGTTTTTTTGTTTGTATTTTGGGCTTGGAATTTAGGATTTATGGTAGGGCTAGGGTTAAGGTTAATTTTAGGGTTAGGGTTAGGGTTTAGGTTGTTAAATAGGTTTTAGGTTTTGGGGTTAAGGAATTGAATTGTAATATCTACGATTTAGGGTTTAATGTTAGGGTTTTGGTATTTATGGCTTTGGGTTTAGGGTTTAGGGTTAGGGTTAGTTAGGGATAGGGATAGGGTTAGGGTTAGGGTTTAGGATTTTTTTTGGTTTTAGACTATGGGGTTTAGGATTTTTGGTTTAAAATCTATGGTATAGTGTTTAATGTTTGGGTTTTGATATTTTGGGCTTGAGGTTTAGGGTTAATGGTTTAGGGTTAGGGTTATGGTTAAGGTTAGTGTTACGGTTTTTGTTAGGGTTAAGGTTAGGGCTTAGGTTGTTTTAACGTTTTATGGTTTGTGGTTTACGATTTGAGGTTCAAAATCTATGGTTTAGTGTTTAATATCTGGGTTTTCGTATTTTGGACTTAAAGTTTTTTTTGGACTTAGGGTTTAGGGTTTAGGGTTTAGGGTTTAGGATTAGGGTTAGGGTTAGGATTAGGGTTAGGGTTTAGTTTTTTTTAGGTTTTATGGTTTAGGGTTTAGAATTTGAGGTTTAAAATCTATGGTTTAGTATTTAATGTGTGGGTTTTAGTATTTTGGGCTTAGGGTTTATGGCTTATGGTTAGTGTTAGGGTTAGTGTTAGGGTTAGGGTTAGGATTAGGGTTTATGGATAGGGTTAGGGTTAGGGTTTATGGATAGGGTTAGGGTTAGGGTTAGAGTTAGGGTTAGGGTTAGTTTTTTTTTAGGTTTTTGGGTTTAGGGTTTATTGTTTGTGGTTAGGGTTAGGCTTAGGGTTAGGGTTAGGGTTTTATTTTTTTAGGTTTTTGGGTTTAGAATTTAGGATTTGAGGTTTAATATCAATGGTTTAGTGTTTAATGTTTGGGTTTTTGTATTTTCGTCTTAGTGTTTAGGGTTTATGGTAGGGTTAGGAATAGGGTTAATGTTAGGGTTTAGGTTGTTTTTTAGGTTTTAGGGTTTAGGGTTCAGGGTTTGAGTTATAATATCTATGGTTTTGTCACGACTAGGGTCTAGACCCTAGCCGAAACTGGCTTCGTTGACCTCTCAGAGGTCGCAGACAAGCCTACATACGTCATCATTAAATCGTATAGGTTAATTTTTGTAACAACCCTAAAAATGAATATGTTAAGTAATGCTTAATGGGTCTAGAATGCCTACGATAAGAACGGGTTCACACGGATTGATGCGCATAGAACCAGTTCTCTGAACCCTTTCTACAGCCAAGCCAACTAACTTGGGGAGTTCGTTGAGCTTGGAAAGGTTGGTTCCAACCATGTAGGGCTCTCGAATACGAAGATTTACTCGAATGAGTCTTTACCTGACTTAAAAAGGGAAAATCATAGTTTTGGAGGGTCTAGGTGTAAAATTTTCTTCTTCCAGGCTAATGGTAGTAATTACCGTAAATATATAATTAATTATTTAATTAATAAGGTGGAGGGGCAATTTGAAGAGAGAGAGAGCCAAAAATTGGCTCTTGAAGTGAAGTCTTGCTCCACCCGGGTTCGAGCCTAGGTGGAAGCAATGAATTAAAGTTGTTTTTATTTAAGTTGATAAATTAATGTAATTAATTAATATTTATTATTTATTAGATGATTAAATTAAAAGGCAAATCAGATTTTTAATATTTAATAAAAACCTTATTTGACTAAGTCCTAAACTAGACTCCTAAGCCTAAGCTAACTCTCTCCTCTCACGCTCATCTCTCTCTCACGTCTCTATCACTCTCACTCACGATTCTCTCTGCCAAATTACGTAAAAAAACAGTAGGTAAACCAAAGTTCTTCACACTTGAAGAACTCACAACGAAAAATTATAAACAAACAACTAATCAATCACGTAGGCAAAGATAAGGTTTTCCGTCTAGTTTGGTGTTGAACTTTTGGTGTTGGACGTGTGTTTGGAGGAGTTCTTTGGGCAGCAAGTCGAGGTTTGAACGTCCAAAAGGTATGGGTTTTCTTACTCTTTGTCCCTATCCCAAGAGACCCCTAGGATTCAGTCGATTCTAATCCGAAAACTAGGATTGTTTCCCCGTTGCATGTCCCTGACACTAGCTCCCATTGAATCGTAGGTTGGTTATGTTTGCTGGTAGAAAACTAGGGATGAAACATGTTTTCGTGATGATTATGTGTTTATATGTATGTTCAGAATTATGTGACTTATGTTGATGTTTTTCCGAAATTATGTGTACATGTGTGTGCAATGTGAAACCGCATCTATGTGCCTCGGGTTAAGGCTTTAAAATGTGATGTTGTGGTTGTATTTCATGTACAAATGATTGTGTAATTCGTGATGTTCATATGAGTTGAAATGTGGCTGATTTGAGTGATAATCTCTTGGCTAAACGAATCCATAAAAAAGGCACCCAAGAACGTATTAAATGATCTACGAATTACCCTATGAATTCAAGTGTAAATGTTGAAGGAAGTGAACTGAAAAATGTGACAAAATTTCCAGCAAATTATGAGTTTGTTTTCGGCTAAACATAGATGAATAAATCTGGAAATTTAAATGTGTATAAATTAGGTGAGGTCATTAGGAATCGAACTCGCGACCTCACCCTTGAAAACCACTAAAACGTGAATAAAGAAATGGGGCTTAGGGGGGTTCGAACTTGGGTACTCATGGCTGGAAATTAATATATGAAGTTAAGAATTGAGAGGAGTGGGATTCGAACCCACAACCTCTAAGTCAGAACTTAAGGGAAAAAATGAAAAGAAATTAAATGTGAGGCGTGGGAATTGAACCCACGACCTCAAGGCAGTAGAGGAGAGTAAGAGAAAATTAAAAGAAAGGAAATGTGAGGGGTGGGAATCGAACCCACGACCTCAAGGCAGTGAAGGAGAGTTAAGAGAAAATGAAGATAAAAGAAATGTGAGACGTGGGAATTGAACCCACGACTTCTAGGCAGTAGAGGCGAATTAAAAGAATAATAAAGAGAGGCTGTGGGGGTTTGATCCCACAACCTCATTGTCTACTTGAAAAAGGCAAGGAATAAGAAATTAAAAAAAAATATAAGGGGGCTGTGGGGGTTCGATCCCACAACCCCTCGCCAAGGAAGAGAAAATTCAAAAGAGAGAAATAAAAAGGAAAAGTTGATGTTGGGGCTCGATCTAGGGCCCCAATGTAATGTGGACCAAAAATAAAATAGATAAAAAATGGAAGTGTTGTCCAAGGGATTCTAAACCGGGTTCCCTTGCCCAAATTTCCGTATTGATTATAAGTCATATGGGAATTAAATATTCAAGAATAATGCTTCCTACTTAGATTGAAATCGAGATCTTGGCATACTTATGCATAAGTCTTGTACCACATAATCTTTGGAAGATATGAATCACTTAATCGAACTACGAATGAAGCCTCATGGCTTGTATGTATAGACCATAAGTCTAACATACGTTTAAAAATAAGTGAACCTAAGATGTATGTAATGAAATGATGTAACCCTAGAAGGGTTAAGTAAGAGTGTGAAACAGACTAAATGGCCAAGTGAATTGGCATACGATGAAATGAATATTTTGTAATGAAATGATGAAACCCTAGAAGGTTTAAGTAAGAATGTGAAACACACAAATGACCAAGTGCATTGGCATATGATGAGATGAACATTCACGTAAAAAGGGGTGAGTAATTATGAAGAGCAAATGTTTTAATGTTAATGAATGTGGTGACAACATGATATGAGGCTAATGTAAAAGATGACAGCAATCTCAAATGAGCCTAAGTAAATGTTACCAAAACGTACTCACCTAAGAGAGTGTAAAGTTAATGATGAGACCAGTCTCTATGAACACTCTAATGAAAGTATTCAGAATAATGTATACTTAATACTAATGATGATATGAGAAATCATCTATTGAGATATGATGTCCTCATACTAGAAGCAAGCTTCCATGACGTATGAGTTGAATGAACTGGAACTTTATACTGAGCACCGATAGACTAGCTATGAGTGTTGATGCCTTCTTTTGGGAAGGGCGGAGGTTCATGTAACTCTCATGAGAAGAGACTGTACGGCATGCCGGGTATGGGTCTCCTTATATCTCCTAGTCATCGAACCTAAACTATCAATATAGAGATCTGGCGGGGTTCAATTACCAAGTACGCTAGCATGTTTTGGGTCACTTTGGCCGGTGATTCCACCTCTTTTCGGTGTGGGGGAGACACTGGATTTAATGATGCTCACATGATCTATGTCGGTTAAAGTTAAAGTTCCCAATGAATGAATGAGGCCAGCCTCAAATGATGCACATAATGAAATAAACGATACAAAAGGTGTTAGAATAGGATAATCAAGAGGTGAGCTAGACTCATGTAATGACACTAGGTTATTCTTGATCATTGCACAGCAAACCCGAGGACAGTCTTAAACTACATACTAGGTATAGCTGGTGTTTACACTAGCTTATGAATGAATGAAATGAAGTACGTATGAATGAATGAAGCAGACTCTGTGTTTGCTAAAGAAGACTCCCTAGTTGAGGTCCCATATGTTGAGCCCTCATTTTGGGAAGTCTTAATGTCAAGTCCATGATTCCAAGGTCTCATGGCATATGAATGAATGATATGAAAGATGTTATGTGTTATATGCAATATGATATGTGCTATGTGTAAGATGTTATGTGCTGTGTGCAATATGATAAGTATTATGATGCATGTTACTCTCATGGCATGACTTTCCTACTCCAAATTTGGAAAGCTCACTAACTTTCCTAATCCAAATTTGGAAAGCTCACTGACTTTCCTAATCTAAATTTGGAAAGTTTACTAACTTTCCTAATCCCAATTTGGCAAGTCCACTGACTTGACTTTCCATAATCATGTTGTTAGGAAAGAGCTATTCTTACTCATGCATGTCCTTGGTGTGTGCTTGCATATACCCATACTTAGTACAAGTGTGTACTAATCCCATACAATTCTATATTTTTAAGTGCAGGCACAGGTGGACGCTAGAGCTTACAGGTTGACGTTGCAGCTATCCGGACGTGGAGCTTTCATCCGAACTTGTTAGGTCCTCATGCTTTCGAGGATGTCTACCGTTACTATCTAGCTTAGATGCAGGCTTTAGCTAGTGGAGTATGTTCCACTAGTGTTTCTTTCCATATTTCTTTCAGACATTGTATTGGTGCCATTTTGGCAATTATACATTTAATGCAGTATTGAACTATTTTTTTCAGTTGATAATCTTAATTTTAGATGTTTGATTGTGAACATTATGAATGTAAGTAGAATGACCTTTATGCATGATAAGAAATAAAAAGTTTCAAATTTTCCGCTAAAATTAACCTAGATGAAGTAAGAATGACGTAAGTAGGCTTGTCTGCGACCTCTGAGAGGTCAACGACGCCAGTCTCGTCTAGGGTCTAAGCTCCAGTCGTGACAAACTGGTATCACAGCATTAAGTTAAATTCCAAGGATAATAAGTTCACATCAACCACATCGAGTAGTTTCAAACTTATGGTAGTAAAGTGCACCACTATCATGAATTAGAGACTGCATGATGCGTAGGAAAATTCCCTTCTTCTGATCTTATCGTGCCTTCTCTAATGTCTGTTTCTTGGTTAAGAGCGTATCTAACATCAACTCTTGAGATTCATAAAGATGAATACGAGGAGAAACAAAGGTGGAGCAACAAGGTATTCCCAGGAAGGTCCCACATGCCAGCACCATGGCTAGCAGGTTAAGGGACTTCACGAGGATGAATCCTCTCATTTACACTGGATCTAAGATTTCTTAGAATCTCGAGAAGGAGTGTAAGGCAGTTGTGCTGCATGCCAGCATGGGCCTTTCCAGGCTTATGGTCAATGTCCAACAAGTGGAGGAATGCAGGAAGAGGAAGCCTGCTAGGGTAGGTAACAAGTCAAGGCAAGCTGAGGAGAATTTTTCAAGGAAGAGTAGCACTGAAATCAGGGATAAGCCCAGGTTTAAGAAGGGACTCTCCCACCAAGAGGAGTCAAGTTCATCCAAGTGTCGCTATGATAGGGATTTCGAGCCCAGAGTTAAGAGAAATAGTGAAGTAGATACACCTCAGGAGAGACCACCTTGTAGGAAGTGTGGCAAACTTCATGGAGGAGAGTGTATGATGGGCTCTAACTCTTGTTATAGTTGTGGCAAACCGGGTCACATGGTGAAGGATTGTCTGAATAGGAGAAGTCAAGAACAAGGGAATGAGAGAGTTCAACCCAATGGTCCAAGTGAAGAGGCTCCAAGGAGGCAACGATTATTCGCACTCAAGTCTAGGGGTGCAGGGGAAGGCACTTCTGGTGAAGTCTCGGGTGCGTAGCCTTAATTAGTCTTTCATGTATTTGACTGTGTATGGTGTTTATGCACTAGTATGAGGTTAATATGTTTGTGTCATCATGTTGGTTGCTGATTTGTATGACTTATACATTTACTTATGTTGTATGCTTTGATGAGACTAGTTTAGGAAAGAGTTCATTAGTCTATTAATGTGAAGCTACTAGTAGGTTTCAAGGATGTGCACCATCATGTTAATATGTAAATCAAATATTCACCAATGGGGAGTATTGAATTACCTATGTATGAATACATTCTATAGATGACTTACTTTTGTTAGTAAAGAGTAGTGTCATTCGGGGTTGAATGTTCGTAAGGGGGGGATAATGTAACAACCCTAAAAATGAATATGCTAAGTAATGCTTAATGGGTCTAGAATGCCTACGATTAGAACGGGTTCACACGGATTGATGCGCGTAGAACCAGACCTCTGAACCCTTGCTAAAGACAAGCCAACTAACTTGGGGAGTTAGTTGAGCTTGGAAAGGTTGGGTCCAACCATGTAGGGCTCTCTAATACGAAGATTTACTCGAATGAGTCTTTACCGGACTTAGAAAGGGAAAATCATAGTTTTGGAGGGTCTAGGAGTAAAATGGTCTTTTTCCAGGCTAAGGGTAGTATCGTAATTACCCTAAATATATAATTAATTATTTAATTAATAAGGTGGAGGGGCAATTTGGGGAGAGAGGGCCAAAAATTGGCTCTTGAACTGAAGTCTTGCTCCACCCAGGTTCGAGCATAGGTGGAAACAATGAATTAAAGTTTTTTTATTTAAGTTGATAAATTAATGTAATTAATTGATATTTATTATTTATTAGCTGATTAAATTAAAAGGGAAATCAGATTTTTAATATTTAATAAAAACCTTATTTGACTAAGTCCTAAACTAGACTCCTAAGCCTAAGCTAACTCTCTCCTCTCACGCTCATCTCTCTCTCACGTCTCTATCACTGTCACTCACGATTCTCTCTGCCAGATAACTTAAAAAAATAGGAGGTAAACCAAAGTTCTTCACACTTGAAGAACTCACAACGAAAAATTATAAACAAACAACTAATAAATCACATAGTCAAAGAGAAGGTTTTCCGTCAAGTTTGGTGTTGAACTTTTGGTGTTGGACGTGTGTTTGGAGTACTTTGGGCAGCAAGTCGAGGTTTGAACGTCAAAAAGGTATGGATTTTCTTACTCTTGGTCTCTTTCCCAAGAGACCCCTAGGATTCAGTCGATTCTAATCCGAAAACTAGGATTGTTTCCCCGTTGCATGTCCCTGTTACTAGCTCCCATTGAATCATAGGTTGGTTATGTTTGCTGGTAGAAAACTAGGGATGAAACGTGTTTTCGTGGTGATTATGTGTTTATATGTATTTTCGGAATTATGTGACTTATGTTGATATTTTTTCGAAATTATGTGTACATGTGTGTGCAATGTGAAACCGCATCTATGTGCCTCGGGTTAAGGCTTTAAAATGTGATGTCATGGTTGTATTTCATGTACAAATGATTATGTAATTCGTGATGTTCATATGAGTTGAAATGTGGATGATTTGAGTGATAATATCTTGGCTAAACGAATCCATTAAAAATGCACCTAAGAACGTATTAAATGATCTAAGAATTACCCTATGAACTCAAGTGTAAATGTTGAAGGAAGTGAGCTGAAAAATGTGACAAAATTTCCAGCAAATTATGAGTTTGTTTTATGATAAACATAGATGAATAAATCTGGAAATTTAAATGTGTATAAATTAGGTGAGGTCATTAGGAATCAAACTCGCGATCTCACCCTTGAAAACCACTAAAACGTGAATAAAGAAATGGGGCTGAGGGGGGTTCGAACTTGGGTACTCATGGCTGGAAATTAATATATGAAGTTAAGAATTGAGAGGAGTGGGATTCGAACCCACAACCTCTAAGTCATAACTTAAGGAAAAAAATGAAAAGAAAATAAATGTGAGGCGTGGGAATTGAACCCATGACCTCAAGGCAGTAGAGGAGAGTAAGAGAAAATGAAAAGAAAGGAAATATGAGGCGTGGGAATCGAACCCATGACCTCAAGGCAGTGAAGGAGAGTTAAGAGAAAATGGATATAAAAGAAATGTGAGACGTGGGAATTGAACCCACGACTTCTAGGCAGTAGAGGCGAATTAAAAGAATAATAAAGAGAGGCTGTGGGGGTTTGATCCCACAACCTCATTGTCTACTTGAAAAAGGCAAGGAATAAGAAATTAAAAAAAAATATAAGGGGGATGTGGGGGTTCGATCCCACAACCCCTCGCCAAGGAAGAGAAAATTCAAAAGAGAGAAATAAAAAGGAAAAGTTGATGTTGGGGCTCGATCTAGGGTCCCAATGTTATGTGGACCAAAAATAAAATAGATGAAAAATGTAAGTCTTGTCCAAGGTATTCGAAACCGAGGTCCCTTGCCCAAATTTCCGTATTGATATATAATTTATACGGGAATTAAATATTCAAGAATAATGCTTCCTACTTAGATAAAAATCGAGATCTTCGCATACATACAAGATGCATAAGTCTTGTACCACATAATCTTAGGCAGATATGAATCACTTAATCGAACTATGAATGAAGCCTCATGGATTGTATGTATAGACCCATAAGTCTAACATCCGTTTAAAAATAAGTGAACCTAAGATGTATGTAATAAAATGATGTAACCCTAGAAGGGTTAAGTAAGAGTGTGAAATACACTAAATGGCCAAGTGCATTGCAATACGATGAAATGAATATTATGTAATGAAATGATGAAACCCTAGAAGGGTTAATTAAGAATGTGAAACAGACAAATGGCCAAGTGCATTGGCATATGATTAAATGAATATTCACGTAAAAAGGGGTGAGTAATTATGAAGAGCAAATGTGCTAATACTAATGAATGTGGTGACAACATCATATGAGGCTAATGTGAAAGATAAGAGCAATCTCAAATGAGCCTAAGTAAATGTTACCAAAACGTACTCACCTATGAGAGTGTAAAGTTAATGATGAGACCAGTCTCTATTAACACTCTAATGAAAGTATTGAGAATAATGTATACTTAATACTAATGATGAGATGAGAAATCATCTGTTGAGCTATGATGTCCTCATACTAGAAGCCAGCTTCCATGACGTATGAGTTGAATGAAATGGAACTTTATACTGAGCACCGATAGACTAGCTATGAGCGGTAATGCCTTCTTTCGGGAAGGGCGGAGGTTCACGTAACTCTCATGAGATGAGACTGTTTGGCATGCCGGGTATGGGTCTCCTTATATCTCCTAGTCTTCGAACTTATACTGCCAATATAGGGATCTGGCGGGGTTCAATTACCATGTACGCTAGCATGTTTTGGGTCACTTTGGCTAGTGATTCCACCTCTTTTCGGTGTGGGGGAGACACTGGATTTCATGATGCTCACATGATCTATGTCGGTTAAAGTTAAAGTTCCCAATGAATGAATGAGGACAGCCTCAAATGATGTAGATAATGAAATGAATGATATCAAAGTTGTTAGGATAGGATAATCAAGAGGTGAGCTAGACTCATGTAATGACACTAGGTTATTCTTGATCATTGCACAACAAACCCGATGAGAGTCTTATACTACATCCTAGGTATAGCTGGTGTTTACACTAGCTTATGAATGAATGAAATGAAGTATGTATGAATGAATGAAGTAGACTCTGTGTTTGCTAAAGAAGACTCCCTAGTTGAGGTCCCATATGTTGAACCCTCATTTTGGGAAGTCTTAATGTCAAGTCCATGATTCCAAGGTCTCATGGCATATGAATGAATGATATGAAAGATGTTATGTGCTATATGCAATATGATATGTGCTATGTGTAAGATGTTATGTGTTGTGTGCAATATGATAAGTATGATGATGCATGTTACTCTCATGGCATGACTTTCCTAATGCACATTTGGAAAGCTCACTGACTTTCCTAATTCAAATTTGGATAGCTCACTGAGTTTCCTAATCCAAATTTGGAAAGCTCACTAACTTTCCTTATCCCAATTTGGCAAGTCCACTGACTTGACTTTCCATAATCATGTTAGGAAAGAGCTATTCTTACTCATGCATGTCCTTGGTGTGTGCTTGCATATACCCATACTTAGTACAAGTGTGTACTAATCCCATACAATTCTATATTTTTAGGTGCAGGCACAGGTGGACGCTAGATCTTACAGGTTGACGTAGCAGTTATCCGGACGTGGAGCTTTCATTCGGACTTGGTAGGTCCTCATGCTTTCGAGGATGTCTACCATTACTATCTAGCTTAGATGTAGGCTTTAGCTAGTGGAGTATGTTCCACTAGTGTTTCTTTCCGTTTTTATTTCAGACATTGTATTGGTGCCATTTTTGGCAATTATACATTTAATGCAGTATTGAACTATTTCTTTCAGTTGATAATCTTAATGTTAGATGGTTGATTGTGAACATTATGAATGTAAGTATAATGACCTTTATGCATGATAAGAAATAAAAATTTCCAAATTTTCCGCTAAAATTAACCAATATGAAGTAAGAATGACATAAGTAGGCTTGTCTGCGACCTCTGAGAGGTCAACAACGCCGGTCTCGTTTGGGGTCTAAACTCCGGTCGTGACAATTTTAGCGGAAAATTTAAACTTTTATTTTCTTTGAAGTATACATAGACTTTATAGTAAGAATTGAATTATATCATATCGGTTCACAACAACCATCTAATAATGAGATATTCAAATGAAGGAAATAGTTCATAATTGCATTAATATAAAGTTGCCAAAATGGCACCAATACGACGTCTGAAAATAAGTAAGAAAGAAACGCTAGTGGAACATCCTCCACTAGGTCATGTCTACGTCTAAGCTAGAATATAAGAGATAAGCATCCTTGAAATTATGAGGTCCTACCTAGTCCGGATGAATACTCCACGTCCGGATAGCTTCAACGTAGTCTCGTAAGCTCTAACGTCCACCTGCACCTGCACCTAAAAGTAAAGGGTTGTATGAGATTAGTACACACTTGTACTAAGTATGGGTGTATGCAAGTACACACCAAGGACATGCATGATTAATTAGACCTCTCTCCTAACGATATGAATTATTGAAAGCCAAGTCAGTTGAACTCGCCAAATCAGATTAGGAAAGTCATGCTATGAGAGTAACATGCATCATCATTCTTTTCATATCGCATAAAACACATAACACACTTTATTTAGCACATACATATATCATATATCATTTGTTCGTATGCCGTGAGACCTTGGAATTAAGGACTTAACATTAGGACTTCCCAAATGAGGGCTCAACATATGGGACCTCAACTAGGGAACCTTCTTTAGCAAACACATAGTCTGCTTCATTCATTAATACGTACTTCATTTTTCATTCATTTATATACCTAGGATGTTGTTTAGGACTCTCTTCGGGTTCACTGTGCAATAACTAAGGATGACCTAGTGTCATTACTTTACTCTAGTTCATCTCTTGATTATACTATCCAAACAAACACCTTTGGTATCATTCATTTCATGGTGTGCATTCCATGATTCTGGCCTCATTCTTTCTATGGGAAATTTAACTTTAACCGACATAGATCATGTGAGATCATGAAATCCAGTGTCTACCCCACACCGAAAATAGGTGGAATCACCGGCCAAGTAAAACCAAAACATGCTAGCGTGTATAGAGAATTGAACCCGGCTAGAACCCTATGTTGGCTGCATAGGTTCAAAGACTAGGAGATATAACGAGACCCATACCCGTCAAAATGGAAAGTCTCATCTCATGAGATTTATACGCACCTCTGCCTTCCCATTATCCAAAAGAAGGAATCACGACTCATCGCTAGCCTATCAGTGCTCCGTATAAAGTTCCATTACATTCATCTCACATATCATAGAAGCTGGGTTCTAGCATGAGGACATCATTGCTCATTAGATGATTTCTCATATCATCATTAGTATTATGTGTGCATTAATCTCAATACTGTCATTAGGGTGTTCTTAGAGACTGGTCTCTTTATTAATCTTACACTCTCATAGGTGAGTACAGTTTTTGGTGACATTTACTTAGGCTCATTTGAGATTGATCTCGTCTTTCTTATTAGCCTCTTATCATGTTGTCACCACATTCATTAACTTTAACATATTAGCACTTCATAATTACTCACCCCTTTACGTGATTGTTCATTTCGTCATATGCCAATGCACTTGGCCTTTTAGTGGGTTTCACACCTTACTTAACCCTCCTGGGGTCACATCATTTCGTCACATATATCTTAGGTTCACTTATTTTTAAACTACGCTGGATTTATGAACCCATACGTACAAGCCATGAGGCTTCATTCATTCATACGTACTTTATTTTTCATTCATTTATATACCTAGGATGTTGTTTAGGACTCTCTTCAGGTTCACTGTGCAATAACTAAGAATGACCTAGTGTCATTACTTGAGTCTAGTTCACCTCTTGATTATCCTATCCAAACAAACACCTTTGGTATCATTCATTTCATGGTGTGCATTCCATGAGGCTGGCCTCCTTCTTTCTTTGGGAACTTTAACTTTAACCGACATAGATCATGTGAGCTCATGAAATCCAGTGTCTACCCCACATCGAAAAGAGGTGGAATCACCAGCCAAAGTGAAACCAAAACATGCTAGCATGTATAGGGAATACAACCCGGCTAGAACCCTATGTTGGCTGCATAGGTTCAAAGACTAGGAGATATAACGAGACCCATACCCTTCTAAACGGACAGTCTCATCTCATGAGATTTATACGAACCTCTGCCTTCCCATTATCCAAAAGAAGTAATCACGACTCATAGCTAGCCTATCAGTGCTCCGTATAAAGTTCCATTACATTCATCTCACACATCATAGAAGCTGGCTTCTAGCATGAGGGCATCATTGCTCATTAGATGATTTCTCATATCATCATTAGTATTAAATGTGCATTAATCTCAATACTGTCATTAGGGTGTTCTTAGAGACTGGTCTCTTTATTAATCTTACACTCTCATAGGTGAGTACGGTTTTTGGTGACATTTACGTAGGCTCATTTGAGATTGATCTCGTCTTTCATATTAGCCTTTTATCATGTTGTCACCACATTCATTAACTTTAACATATTAGCGCTTCATAATTACTCACCCCTTTACGTGAATGTTCATTTCGTGATATGCCAATGCACTTGGCCTTTTAGTGGGTTTCACACTCTTACTTAACCCTCCTGGGGTCACATCATTTCGTCACATATATCTTAGGTTCACTTATTTTTAAACGTACGCTGCATTTATGAACACATACGTACAAGCCATGAGGCTTCATTCATAATTCGTCTAAGTGACTCATACTTACCCAAGAATATGTGGTACAAGACTTATGCATCTTGTAAGTATGCCAAGGTCTCGAGTTCGATCCCAATGGGCAGCATTCATTAAATATTATTCACGTAAAACTTATGTATCAATATGTAGATGGGCAAGGGAACTCAATTTCAAGTCCCTTGAGCAACACTTATACTTGTATTAATTTTGATTTAAAATTTCGGCTTTGGGGGACCCGAGGTCGATCCCCAACACCTACACTTCCCTTTTTTTTTTCTCTCTCCTTTTTCGTTTGAGACCAAGAGGGTGTGGGATCGATCCCCCACAACCTCATTTTATTTATTTTTACTCTAGCATTGACTGATCTTAATTTCGGCCAAGGATACACGGGTTCGAATCCCATGTGCCTCATTTCTTTTAATTTATTTTCTAAGTTCTCTTACTCGGCTAAGATCCAAGTTCGATTCCCCCTAACCTCACTTTTATTATAAAAATTTTAGTAGCTTGCATATGGTGAGTTCTTGGGTTCAATCTCTAATGACCTCACACCTAAAAAAAAATTAAAAAAATTAAAAAATTTCAGCCATGCTTAGCCGGTCATCGTTTCCAATCCATTTTTCTCAATCCTTTGTACGTTAGATTTTTATGACATTTTGCTGGACATTTCATACATTATTACATGAATTTTTCCAAGTAATTTCATATAAAAACACAAGGATTTAACATACCATTTTCATACTTAAATTCGTACCATTTTTATGCTCCAATTCGAGACCAAGAGAGACGGCCACACACATTGCACACGTTTATCATCACATAATTCCGAACATACATACATGAACATAATCATCACGAAAACATGTTACATTCCTAAATTCTACCAGCAAACATACCAAACCTACAAAAATCGATGGGAGCTAGTTACAAGGACATGCAACGGGGAAACATTCCTAGTTTACGGATTAAAATAGACTGAATCTTAGGGGTCTCTAGGGAAAGGGACCAAGAGGAAGAAAACCCATACCTTTTTCTTCGTTTAACACCATTCAAACCTGATCTCAAGTGCTGCAAACTCCAACGAAGAACAATGCTTCTCCAACGAAACGTCACGCGCAAAATGTTTGAAAAATATTTTCGCTTTTCATTTTTAGTTTAGTTTATCTTTTGAGTTTAGCGTATAAGTTCATCAAGAGTGATGAACTTTGTTTTTGAATTTTTTGTTCTGTTTACTGATGATGAGCGTGAGAAAGAGAGTGGATAGGCGTGAGAAAGAGATTGGAGAGATGTGAGAGTAAGTTTAGGACTAGGAGTTTTAGTTTAAGACTTAGTCAAACTAGGACTCTTTTAATTAAAAAATCTGATTTTCCCTTACTTAAATCAGCAAATTAAATACCAATTAATTCAAATTGATATTGCTTCCACCAAGGATCGAACCCGGTTGGAGCTCATCTCGCGAAAATGGGTCAATTCGGGTCAACCCTACTCGAATTGTCCACTATTTTCATTAATTAATTAATTAATTAAATACTTAGGGTAATTACAATACTACTCCTAGCCTGGAAAGGACCATTTTACCCCTAGACCCTCCAAACCTAAGATTACCCCTTTCAAGTCTGGTTAAAACTCATTCGGGTGAATCTTAATATTTGGGTGCCCTACATGGCTGGACCCAACCTTGGCTAGCTCAACTAACTCACCAAGTTGGTTGGCTTGACTGCTGCATAGGTTCTGAGGTCTGTTTCCACGCGCATCAAGCCGTGTGAACCCGGTCTAATCTAGGCATTCTAGGTACGTTTAGGTATTACTTAGCATAGTCATTTTCGGGTTGTTACATTATCCCCCCTTTAGGAACATTCGTACTAGAATGAAACTTCTAATTATCTAGCACAATGCTAGTCATATCATAACATGAGTACTATACACAGTCAAGCAACACCAACCAAGAATAGAGGAGATAAGGAAACATAGACTTAAGAGTAGGAAGTGTAACCTCAAGAGCTGAAAAGATGAGGATAGCGGGATCTCATATCGGCCTCGGCCTCCCACGTAGCACCCTCAACAAGATGGTTCCTCCACAATACCCTTATTTTTCAGCCGCTTCACCTGCCGGTGTAAAATCTCAACAGGAACCTCCTCATAGGACAAGTCTTCATCAACCCCCAAACCTTCAATAGGCAGAATCGATGCTGGATCTCCAAGGAACTTCTTTAACATAGAGACGTAAAAGACTGGATGAACAGAAGATAGCTCCGCAGGCAACGCCAACTCATAGGCCACCTAACCCACACGCTGTAGAATCTCGTATGGCCCAACGTACTTCGGACTCAACTTCCCCTTCCTGCCAAACCTCATCACCCCCTTCATGGGTGATACCTTCATATAGACCTGGTCACCAACATCAAACTGTAAGGGCCACTTCCTGTTATCTGCATAAGTCTTCTGCCGACTGTAGGTAGTAGCCAACCTGTCCCTAATCACCCTGACCTTCTCTAAGGCCTCATGAATTATCTCTGGACCCAAAATGGATGACTCTCCAACCTCGAACCACCCAACTGGAGAGCTACACCTCTAACCATACAATGCCTCAAACGGTGCCATCCCAATGCTGGAGTGATAGATGTTATTATACGAGAACTCTATCAATGGCCGATGGTCATCCCAACTACCTCTAAAGTCGATCACACACGCCCTCAAAATGTCCTCCAATGTCTGAATGGTGCGCTCTGCCTGCCCATCTGTCTGAGGATGGAAAGCAGTACTGAGCTTTACTTGCGTGCCTAAGCTCTTCTTGAAGCATCTCCAGAAATGCGGAGTGAATTGAGCTCCTCCATCCGAAATGATAGACAAAGGAATCCCATGCCACCTCACAATCTCATCAATGTAGAGTCTCGCATAATCCTCGGTCCTGTAAGTAGACTTCACAGGGATAAAGTAGGATGACTTAGTCATCCTGTCCACAATAACCCATATGGAGTTATCTGTCTCCTAGTCCTCGGAAGACCAACCACGAAGTCCATGTTTATGGCCTCCCAATTCCAAGTCGGAACCTCAATCATCTGAGTGAGACCACCAGGCTTAAGGTGCTCCGCCTTAACTTGTTGACAATTAGGACACCTGGCCACATATGCAGCAATGTATTTCTTCATGCCATCGCACCAATAGATCTGCTTGAGGTCATAATACATCTTGGTGGAACCTGGATGTATCGAATACCTGGAACCATGGTCCTCTACAACAATCTTGGTCCACAAATCATCCACATCTGGTACACACTGCCTGTCCTGGTACCTAAGTCTATCGTCACCTCCCAAAGCAAAGAACTCATTCATCTTTACGAGCACTGAGTCCTTTAACTCTATCAACACAAGATCAGGATGCTGACCCTTCTTGACTTCAGCTACCAAGGATGATTCAGAACTGGGATGAACTAAAACAACGCTACTAGTAGAAACCATCAACCGCACACACAGTCTGTGTGAATCCTTCACCAAATCCTTCTTCCCATCATCAACATAGGTTGTACTCCCCATGCTCAACCTGCTCAAAGCATCAGATACAACATTTGCGTTCCTTGGATGGTAGTGGACCCTCATGTCATAGTCCTTCAACAGCTCCAACCATCTCCGCTGATGTAGATTCAACTCCCTCTGCGTGAACACGTACTGGAGACTCTTGTGGTCTGTGAACACATCCACATGCACCCCGTACAAGTATTGCCTCCACAGCTTCAATGCAAATACTACAGCTGCCAACTCCAAGTCATTAGTGGGATAATTCTTCTCATGAACCTTGAGTTGTCTGGACGCATAGGCTATCACCTTACCACCCTGCATAAGAACACAACCCAAACCAACCCTAGATGCGTCACAATAAATAGTGTAATTCTCACCACATTTAGGCAATGTAAGCACTGGGGCTGAAGTGAGTCTGTCCATGAGCTCCTAGAAACTCTTCTCACAAGTCTCCACCCATTCGAACTTGGATTTCTTCTTAGTCAAAGTTGTCAGTGGGGCAGCAATGGATGAAAAAACCTCCACGAACCTGCGGTAGTAACCAGCCAATCCCAGAAAGCTATGAATATCGGTTGGAGTAAGATGTCTTGTCTAGTTCTTAACAGCCTCAGTCTTCCTGGAGTCTACCTCCACAACCTGATTTGACACAACATGACCCAGAAAGGTCATTGATCTAAGCCAGAATTCACACTTGCTGAATTTGGCATACAGCTGATGTTGTCTAAGTACCTGCAAGGTTAGTCTCAAAAACTGTTCATGCTCTTCCTTGGTCTTAGAGTAGATGAGGATGTCATCAATGAATACTATGACAAAAGAATCAAGGTATTCACGGAAGACTCAGTTCATGAGGTCCATAAATGCAACTGGTGCATTAGTGAGACCAAAGGAGATGACTAGGAACTCATAATGACTATAACTGGTACGAAAGTCTGTGTTTGGGACATCTTCATCCCTAACCCTAAGCTGATGATACCTGGAACGAAAATCAATCTTCGAGAAGAAACTAGACCCTTGGACCTAATCGAATAAGTCATCTATTCTCGGATGTGGATACTTGTTCTTTATAATGACTTTGTTGAGCTGTCGATAATCGATACACATCCTAAGGGTTCCATCCTTCTTTTTCACAAACAGCACTGGAGCGTCCCAAGGGGATATGCTTGGATGGATGAAGCCCTTATCAGTGAGATCTTTTAACTGCAGCTTCAACTTCTTGAGTTCAGCTGGAGCCATTCTGTAGGGAGGAATTGAGATTGGTTTGGTATCGGGATCTAGGTCGATACCAAAATCAATCTGTCGTGGGGGAGGGACTCCAGGGAAATCATCGGGGAAAACATCTCGGAACTCATTCACTACATGCACAAAGTCTATGAAAGGAATGCCATGATCTAGATCAATGACACTCACAAGGTGGCATAACAATCCCTTGGACATCATTTTATTAGCTTTTAGGTTTGAAATCAAGGGACTTGAACGACTCGCATTGTACCCCTCTGAGACCAGCTCTACTTCATTAGGGAAACAGAATCTCACAACCCTACTACGGCAATCCATGAAGACATAACATTTATGTAGCCAATCTACCAAGCATAATATTGAAGTCATTCATGGGTAACTCAATAACGTCTCCACATATAGTCTTACCACATACTACTATTGGGAAGTCTTTATGAACCCTATCAGCTCTCACATTTTCTGCTAAGGGAGTACTAACTACGATAGGATCATGCAAAACCTCAAGTAGTGTTTCAAAAGTAAGAGCAAGCAAGGGAGTCACAAAAGAAAGCGTAGGCCCTGGATCAAGTAAAGCATAAACAAAGGTTGAGAAGACTTGCAGCATAGCTTTGACCACATCAGCAGACTTCTCCTGCTCCTCCCTGCCTTTCAAGGCGTAGTATCTGTTCCTCTTAGGAGGCTCTGATGTAGTAGTATTCTTGGGATTAGGCCTAGGATGAGCATTACCTCCATCCTATCCTCTATTCTGTGGACAGTCCCTGACCATGTGTCCGCTCTTTCCTCAACCGAAGTAGGCATTAGTTCCTAGTCTGCACTCTCCACTGTGAATACGGCCACACTTGACACATTCCTTCTTGGGACGCTGGACATCACCTCCATTGCCCTTCTTGGGCCCGGGTCTGCCTCCTCTGGGTGCTGCACTCCTCTAAGAGTTAGAGTTCCCTGAACTCTGATGCCCTTTCTTAAATCTGGGTTGATCACGAACTCCGAAAGTGCTCCTGCCACCACCACTGGAACCTGTCTGGTCAGAAGGGTTAGGCCTCCTGACCTCATGGACTCTCCTCTTCTTCCTGCTGTCCTTAACCTGCTGGACATGCACCATCATCCTGGACAAGTCCATGTTGTCATGGAGCATCGCAACCCGACACTCCTCCTCCAAGTCCTCCGAGATTCCTGTAAGGAACCTGCTCATCTCGTCCCTGCTTTTCGACACAAGGGAAGTAGCATACCTGCACAATTTTACAAATTTCAGGTAATACTCCCTGACAGTCATCGAGCCCTACTTAAGGTTGATGAACTCCTAAACCTTAGCCTCTCTCATATCTCAGGGGAAGAACCTCTCCAGAAAGGCTGTCTTAAACAGCTCCCATGTGATCGGACCTCCGCCCAACGCCCTGCTATCCTGCCACATCTTGCACCAAGCCTGTGCAACATCCTTTAGCTGGTACGAGGCCAGCTCAGCTTTCTCAATCTCCGTGGCCCCCATCACCACCAGAATCTTCTTGACCTCCTCCACGAACTACTGAGGATCCTATGCAGTCTTAGATCATGTAAAGATTGGAGGATTCATCCTCGTAAAATCCCGCAACTTGTTCGCCATGTTGTGGGCTGGTGGGTTCTCCCGTTGAACCTCCTGTCTGTTGGCTTGGGACATCATAGCCTGGGCCTGCATAGTGATGGCTTGAGCCATCTGTGCCAAAGCGGTCCGCACATCCGCATCAGTCAACCCAGATGGGTTAACTGGCATGCCACTCCTCAGTTGGAGTATGGGGTGGAACTTGGTTGCCCCCAGCAGCTTCTCCTACTCTTCCCCGACCAGCGTTCCCACTTGTGTATATTTTCTTGCAAAAAAATAAGAATTGATGTTAGATACGCTCATAACACCAAGAAATCAGACATTAAGGGAAGCACGATAAAATCAGAAGAAGGGAAATTTTTCCTATGCATCATGGAGTCTCTAATTCATGATAGCGGTTCACTTAACTACCATAACTTAGAAACTACTCGATGTGGTTGATGTGAACTTATTATCCTTGGAATTAAACCTAATGCTCTGATATCACGTTTTTCACGACTGGGGTCTAGACCCTAGCCAAAACCGGCGTCGTTGACCTCTCAGAGGTCACATACAAGCCTACATATGTCATCATTACAACGTATAGGTTAATTTTAGCGGAAAATTTAAAACTTTTGTTTGCTTTGAAGTATACATAGACTTTATAGTAAGAATTGCATTATATCATATCAGTTCACAACAACCATCTAATAATGAGATATTCAAATGAAGGAAATAGTTCATAACTACATTAATATAAAGTTGCCAAAATGGCACCAATACAACGTCTGAAAATAAATAAGAAAAAAATGCTAGTGGAAAATCCTCCACTAGCTCATGTCTACGTCTAAGCTAGAATATAAGAGATAATAATCCTCGAAAGCATGAGGGCCTACCAAGTCCAGATGAATACTCCACGTCCGAATAGCTTCAACGTAGTCTCGTAAGCTCTAGTGTCCACCTGCACCTTCACCTAAAAGTAAAGGGTTGTATGGGATTAGTACACACTTGTACTAAGTATAGGTGTATGCAAGTACACACCAAGGACATGCATGATTAAGAAGAGCTCTCTCCTAACGATATGAATTATGGAAAGCAAAGTCAGTTGGACTTGCCAAATCAGATTAGGAAAGTCATGCTATGAGAGTAACATGCATCATTATTCTTTTCATATTGAACACAGCACATAACACACTTCATTTAGCACATACATATATCATATATCATTTGTTCGTATGCCGTGAGACCTTGGAATCACGGACTTAACATTAGGACTTCCCAAATGAGGGCTCAACATATGGGACCTCAACTAGGGAACCTTCTTTAGCAAACACAGAGTTTGCTTCATTCATTAATATGTACTTCATTTTTCATTCATTTATATACCTAGGAGTTGTTTAGGACTCTCTTCGGGTTCACTGTGCAATAATTAAGAATGACCTAGTGTCATTATTTTACTTTAGTTCACCTCTTGATTATCCTATCGAAACACCTTTGGTATCATTAATTTCATGGTGTGCATTACATGAGGCTGGCCTCATTCTTTCTTTGGGAAATTTAACTTTAACTGACATAGATCATGTGAGCTCATGATATCCAATATCTACCCCACACCGAAAGGAGGTGGAATCACCGGCCAAAGTGAAACCAAAACATGCTAGCGTGTATAGGGAATTGAACCCTGCTAGAACGCTATGTTGGTTGCATAGGTTCAAAGACTAGGAGATATAACGAGACCCATACCCACCTAAATGGACAGTCTCATCTCATTAGATTTATACGAACCTCTGCCTTCCCGTTTTCCAAATGAAGGAATCACGACTCATAGCTAGCTTATCGGTGCTCTGTATAAAGTTCAATTACATTCATCTCACACATCATATAAGCTGGGTTCTAGCATAAGGGCATCATTGCTCATTATATGATTTCTCATCTCATCATTAGTATTAAGTATTTATTAATCTCAATACTGTTATTAGAGTGTTCTTAGAGACTGGTCTCTTTATTAATCTTACACTCTCATAGGTTAGTACGGCTTTTGGTAACTTTTACTTAGGATCATTTGAGATTGATCTCGTCTTTCATATTAGCCTCTTATCATGTTTTCACCACATTCATTAACTTTAACATATTAGCGCTTCATAATTACTCACCCCTTTAAGTGAATGTTCATTTCATCATATGCGAATACACTTGTCCTTTTAGTGGGTTTCACACTCTTACTTAACCCTCCTGGGGTCACATCATTTCGTCACATATATATTAGTTCACTTATTTTTAAACGTACGCTGGACTTAGGAACCCATACGTACAAGCCAAGAGGCTTCATTCATAATTCGTCTAAGTGATTCATACTTACCCAAGATTATGTGGTACAAGACTTATGCATCTTGTAAGTATGCCAAGGTCTCGAGTTTGATCCCTATGGGAAGCATTCATTAAATATTTATTCACGTAAAACTTATGTATCAATACGGAGTTGGGCAAGGGAACCCGATTTCAAGTCCCTTGAGCAACACTTAGTCTTGTATTAGTTTTGATTTAAAATTTCGGCATTGGGGGACCCAAGGTCGATCCCCAACACCTACACTTTCCTTTTTTTTTCTTTCTTTTTTCTCTTTTTTCGTTTAAGACCAAGAGGGTGTGGGATCGATCCCCCACAACCTCATTTTCTTTATTATTACTCTTTCATTGACTGATATTAATTTTGGCCAAGGACACACGGGTTCGAATCCCATTTGCCTCATTTCTTTTAATTTATTTTCTAAGTGCTCTTACTCGGCTAAGAACCAAGTTCGATTCCTCCTAACCTCACTTTTATTATAAAATTTTCAGTAGCTTGCATATGGTGAGTTCTTGGGTTCAATCCCTAATGACCTCACACCTAAAAAAAATTTAAAAAAAAATAAAAATTTCAGCCATGCTTAGCCGAGACCAAATTTCCAGATTTCTAGAAATTTGGTCATCGTTTCCAATCCATTTTTCTCAATCCTTTGTACGTCAGATTTTTATGACAATTCGCTGAACATTTCATACATTATTACATGCATTTTTCTAAGTAATTTCATAAAAAAACACAAGGATTTAACATACCATTTTCATACTCAAATTCGTAGCATTTTATGCTCCAATTCGAGACCAAGAGACACGGCTACACACACACATTGCACACGTTTATCATCACATAATTCCGAACATACATACATGAACATAATCATCACGAAAACACGTTACATTCCTAAATTCTACCAGCAAATATACCCAACCTACAACAATCGATGGGAGCTAGTGACAGGATATGCAACGTGGAAACGTTCCTAGTTTTCGGATCAGAATAGACTGAATCTTAGGGGTCTCTTGTGAAAGGGACCAAGACAAAGAAAATCCATACCTTTTTCGTCGTTTAACACCTTTCAGACCTGATCTCAAGTGCTGCCAACTCCCACGAAGAACAATGCTTCTCCAATTAAACCTCACGCGTAAACCGTTTGAAAAATGTTTTCGCTTTTCGTTTATAGTTTAGTTTTTCTTTTGAGTTTTAGCGTACAAGTTCATCAAGAGTGATGAACTTTTTTTCGACTTTTTTTTTCTGTTTACTGATGATGAGCGTGAGAAAGAGAGTGGATAGGCGTGAGAAAGAGAGTGGAGAGATGTGAGAGTAAGTTTAGGACTAGGAGTTTTAGTTTAAGACTTAGTCAAACTAGGACTCTTTTAAATTAATAAATCTGATTTTCCCTTACTTAAATCAGCAAATTAAATACCAATTAATTCAACTTGATATTGCTTCCACCAAGGATCGAACCCGGTTGGAGCTCATCTCGCGAAAATGGGTCAATTCGGGTTAACCCTACCCGAATTGTCCACTATTTTCAATTATTAATTAATTAAATAAATACTTAGGGTAATTACAATACTACCTCTAGCCTAGAAAAGACCATTTTACCCCTAGACCCTCCAAACCTAACATTACCCCTTTCATGTTCGGTTAAAACTCATTCGGGTCAATCTTAATACTCGGGTGCCCTATATGGCTGGACCCAACCTTGCCTAGCTCAACTAACTCACCAGGTTGGTTGGCTTGGCTGGTGCATAGGTTCTGAGGTCTGGTTCCACACGCATCAAGCTGTGTGAACCCGATCTAATCTAGGCATTCTAGGTACGTTTAGGAATTACTTAGCATAGTCATTTTTGGGTTGTTACATTCCCCCCCCCCCTAGGAACATCATCCCAGAATGACACTTCTCATTATCTAGCACAATGCTAGTCATATCATAACATGAGTACTATACACAGTGAAGCAACAACAACCAAGAATAGAGGTGATAAGGAAACTTAGACTTAAGAGTAGGAAGTCTAACCTTAAGAGCTGAAAAGATGAGGATAGCGGAATCTCATATCGGCCTCGGCGTCCCACATAACACCCTCAACAAGATCGTTCCTCCACAATACCTTTACTGTGGCAACCTCCTTATTTCTAAGCCGCTTCACCTGTCGGTCTAAGATCTCAATAGGAATCTCCTCATAGGACAAGTCTTCATCAACCCCCAAACCTTCAAAAGACAGAATCGATGCTGGATCTCGAAGGTACTTCTTTAACATAGAGACATTAAAGTCTGGATGAACAGAAGCTAGCTCCGCAGGCAACGCCAACTCATTGGCCACCTCACCCACACGTTGT
>JABWTJ010000928.1:0-89320 GCA_016801875.1 Solanum sitiens | reverse complement strand
ATTAAGAATAGCTCTCTCCTAACGATATGAATTATGGAAAGGCAAGTAAGTTGGACTTGCCAAATCAGATTGAAAAAGTCATTCTCTGAGAGTAACATGCATCATTATTCTTTTCATATAGCACAAAGCACATAACACACTTCATTTAGCACATACATATATCATATATCATTTGTTCGTATGCCGTGAGACCTTGGAATCACGGACTTAACATTAGGACTTCCCAAATGAGGGCTCATCATATGGGACCTCAACTAGGGAACCTTCTTTAGGAAACAGAGAGTCTGCTTCATTCATTCATACGTACGTCATTTTATACCTAGGATATTTTTTAGGACTCTCTTCAGGTTCATTGTGCAATAACTAAGAATGACCTCGTGTCATTACTAGACTCTAGTTCACCTCTTTATTATCCTATCCAAACACCTTTGGTATCATTCATTTCATGGTGTGCATTACATGAGGCTGGCCTCATTCTTTCTTTGGGAACTTTAACTTTAACCGACATAGATCATGTGAGCTCATGAAATCCAGTGTCTACCCCACATCGAAAAGAGGTGGAATCACCGGTCCAAGTGAAACCAAAACATGCTAGCGTGTATAGGGAATTGAACCCTGCTAGAACCCTATGTTGGTTGCATAGGCTCAAAAACTAGGAGATATAAGGAGACCCATACCCTCCTAAATGGACAGTCTCATCTCATTACATTTATACGAACCTCTGCCTTCCCATTTTCAAAAAGAAGGAATCACCACTCATTGCTAGCCTATCTGTGCTCCGTATAAAGGTCCATTACATTCATCTCACACATCATAGAAGCTGGCTTCTAGCATGAGGGCATCATTGCTCATTAGATGATTTCTCATCTCATCACTAGTACTTAGTGTGCATTAATCTCAATAATTTCATTAGAGTGTTCTTAGAGACTGGTCTCTTTATTAATCTTACACTGTCATAGGTTAGTACGGCTTTTGATAACATTTACTTAGGATCATTTGAGATTGATCTCGTCTTTCATATTAGCTTCTTATCATAATGTCACCACATTCATTAACTTTAACATATTAGCTCTTCATAATTACTCACCCCTTTACGTGAATGTTCATTTCGTCATATGCAAATGCACTTGGCCTTTTAGTGGGTTTCACACTCTTACTTAACCCTTCTGGGTCACATCATTTCGTCACATATATCTTAGTTCACTTATTTTTAAACGTACGCTGGACTTATGAACCCATACTTACAAGCCATGAGGCTTCACTCATAATTTGTCTAAGTGACTCATACTTAACCAAGATTATGTGGTACACTACTTATGCATCGTGTAAGTATGCCAAGGTCTCGAGTTCGATCCCTATAGGCAGAATTCATTAAATATTTATTCACGTAAGACTTATGTATCAATACAGTGTTGGGCAAGGGAACCCGATTTCAAGTCCCTTGAGCAACACTAAGTCTTGTATTAATTTTGATTTAAAATTTTGGCATTGGCAGACCCGAGTTCGATCCCCAACACCTACACTTCCCTTTTTTTTCCATTCTTTTCTCTCCTTTTTTGTTTGAGACCAAAAGGGTGTGGTATCGATCCCCCACAAACTCATTTTATTTATTTCTACTCTTGCATGGACTGATCTTAATTTTGGCCAAGGACACACGGGTTCGAATTCCATGTGCCTCATTTCTTTTAATTTATTTTCTAAGTTCTCTTACTCGGCTAAGATCCAAGTTTGATTTCCCCTAACCTCACATTTATTATAAAATTTTCAGTAGCTTGCATGTGGTGAGGTCTTGGGTTCAATCCCTAATGACCTCACACCTAAAAATAAATTTAAAAAAAACAAAAATTTAAGTCATGCTTAGCCGAGACCAAATTTCCAGATTTCAGGAAATTTGGTCATCGTTTCCAGTCCATTTTTCTCAATCCTTTGTACGTTAGATTTTTATGTCAATTCGCTGGACATTTCCTACATTATTACATGCATTTTTTCAAGTAATTTCATACAAAAATACAAAGATTTAACATACCATTTTCATACTCAAATTCGTACCATTTTCATGCTCCAATTCGAGACCAAGAGACACGGCCACACACACATTGCACACTTTTATCATCACATAATTCCGAACATACATACATGAACATAATCATCACGAAAACACGTTACATTCCTAAATTCTACCATCAAACATATCAAACCTACAACAATCGATGGGAGCTAGTGACAGGGACATGCAACGGGGAAACATTCCTAGTTTTCGGATTAGAATAGACTGAATCTTAGGGGAATCTTGGGAAAGGGACCAAGACAAAGAAAATACATACCTTTTTCGTTGTTTAACACCTTTCAAACCTTATCTCAAGTGCTGCCAACTCCCACGAAGAACAATGCTTCTCCAACGAAACCTCACGCGCATACCTTTTGAAAAATGTTTTCGCATTTCGTTTATAGTTTAGTTTTTCTTTTGAGTTTTAACGTACAAGTTCATCAAGAGTGATGAACTTTTTGTTGACTTTTTTTTTCTGTTTACTGATGATGAGCGTGAGAAAAAGAGTGGAGAGATGTGAGAGTAAGTTTAGGACAAGAAGTTTTAGTTTAAGACTTAGTCAAACTAGGACTCTTTTGAATTAAAAAAATCTGATTTTCCCTTACTTAAATCAGCAAATTAAATACGAATTAATTCAACTTGATATTGCTTCCACCAAGGATTGAACCCGGGTGGAGCTCATCTCACAAAAATAGGTCAATTCGGGTCAACCCTACCCGAATTATCTACTATTTTCATTATTTAATTAATTAATTAAATACTTTGGGTAATTACAATACTACCCCTAGCCTGGAAAACACCATTTTACCCCTAGACCCTCCAAACCTAATATTCGGGTGCCCTACATGGCTGGACCCAACGTTGCACAGCTCAACTAACAAACCAAGTTGGTTGGCTTGGCTGGTGCATAGGTTCTGAGGTCTGGTTCCACGTGCATCAATCCGTGTGAACCCGTCTAATCTAGGCATTCTAGGTACGTTTAGGCATTACTTAGCATAGTCATTTTGGGGCTGTTACAGGTTTAGTGTTTAATGTTAGGTTATGGTATTTTAGGCTTTGGGTTTTGGGTTAATTGTTTAGGGTTAGGTTTAGGGTTAAAGTTAGGGTTAGGGTTTGGCTTATAGATTAGACTTTCGAGTTAGGGTTAAGGATAGGTTAGGGTTAGTGTTTGTGTTATGATTTGGGTTAGGGTTAGGGTTTAGTTTTTTATATGTTTTAGGTTTCGGGGTTTAGGATTTTTGGTTTAAAATCAGTGGTTTAGTATTTAATGTTTGGGTTTTGGTATTTTGTGCTTAAGATTTCAGATTTATGGTGTAGGTTTAGGGTTAGGGTTAAGATTAGGGTTAGGGTTAGGGTTAGTTTTTTTTTTAGGTTTTTGGGTTAAGTGTTTTGGATTTAAGGTTTAATATCAATGGTTTAGTGTTTAATGTTTGGATTTTGGTATTTTATGTTTGGGATTTAGGGTTTATGTTAGGTTTAGGGTTAGGGTTTAGGTTGTTACTTAGGTTTTAGGGTTTGGGTTAAGGATTTTAGTTGTAATATCTATGGTTTAGTGTTTAATGTTAGGGTTTTGGTATTTTGGGCTTTGGGTTTACGGTTTTGGGATAAGGATAGGGTTAGAGTTAGGGTTTATGTTAGGGATAGGGTGAGGGTTAGGGTTTAGGATTTTTTTTTAGGTTTTAGGTTTTCGGGTTTAGCATTTTTGGTTTAATATCTGTGGAATAGTGTTTAATGTTTGGATTTTGGTATTTTTGGCTTTAGGTGTTGGGTAATGGTTTAGGGTTAGGGTTAGGGTTAGGATTAGGGATTAGTTTTTTTTTGGTTTTTAGGGTTTTTGATTTAGGATTTGAGGTTTAAAATCTATTGTTTAGTGTTTAACGTCTGGGTTTTTGTATTTTGGACTTAGAATTTTTTTTGACTTAGGGTTTAAGGTTTAGGATTTGGGTAAGGTTTAGGATTAGGGTTAGGGTGTAGGTTATTTTTTAGGTTTTATGATTTATGGTTTAGCATTTGGGGTTTAAAATCAATGGTTTAGTATTTTGAATGTTTGGGTTTTTGTTTTTTGAACTTAGGGTTTATGTTTTATGTTTAGGGTTAGTATTAGGATTAGGGTTAGGGTTAGGGTTTATGGTTAGGGTTAAGGTTAGGGTTAGGGTTAGGTTTTTGGGTTTTTTAGGTTTTTGGGTTTAGGGTTTATTATTTCTGGTTAGGGTTAGGGTTAGGGTTTTGGTTTTTTGAGGTTTTTGGGTTTAGAATTTAAGATTTGAGGTTTAATATCAATGCTTTAGTATTTAATGTTTGGCTTTTGGTATTTTGGGCTTGGGGTTTAGGGTTTATGGTAGGCTTAAGGTTAGGGTTAATGTTAGGGTTAGGGTTAGGGTTTAGGTAGTTTTTTAGGTTTTTGGGTTTGGGATTAAGGGTTTGAGTTATAATATCTATCGTTTAGTGTTTAATGTTAGGTTATGGTATTTTAGACTTCGGGTTAATTATTTAGGGTTAGGTTTAGAATTAAGGTTAGGGTTGGGGTTTGGTTTAAGGTTTAGGGTTTTGAGTTAGGGTTAAAGATATGGTTAGGGTTAGGGTTTGTGTTATGATTAGGGTTAGGGTTAGGTTTTTTTTTTAAATTAGTGGTTTAGTATTTAATGTTTGGGTTTTTGTATTTTGGGCTTAAGGTTTCGGGTTTATGGTTTAGGGTTAGGTTTAGGTTTAGTTTCTTTTTTTTTTAGGTTTTTGGGTTTAGGGTTTAGGATTTATGGTTTAATATCAATGGTTTAGTGTCTAATGTTTAGATTTTGGTAATTTAGGCTTGGGATTTAGGGTTTATGGTAGGTTTAGTGTTTATGTTGTTACTTAGGTTTTAGGGTTTGGGGTTAAGGATTTAAGTTGGAATATCTATGGTTTAGTGTTTAATGTTAGGGTTTTGGTATTTTGTGCTTTGGGTTTATCGTTTATGGTTAAGGATAGGGTTACGTTTAGGGTTCTTGTTAGGAATACGGTTAGGGTTAGGATTTAGGTTTTTTTTTATGTTTTCGGTTTTCGGGTTTAGCATTTTTGGTTTAAAATATGTGTAATAGTGTTGAATGTTTGGCTTTTTGTTATTTGGGCTTTAGGTGTCGAGTTAATGGTTTAGGGTTAGAGTTAGTTTTTTTTTAATTTTTATGTAGGGTTTGTGGTTTAGGATTTGAGGTTTGAATCTATAGTTTAGTGCTTAATGTTTGGGTTTTTATATTTTGGGCTTTAGGTGTCGGGTTAATTCTTTAGGATTAGGGTTAGGGTTAGGATTAGGGTTTAGTTTTTCTTAGGTTTTAGGGTTTGTGGTTTAGGATTTGAGGTTTAAAATCTATGGTTTAGTGTGTAATATCTGGGTTTTCGTATTTTGGACTTAGGATATTTTTTGACTTAGGGTTTAGTGTTTAGGATCGGGTTAGGTTTAGGATTAGGGTTAGGGTGTAGGTTATTTTTTAGTATTTATGGTTTATGGTTTAGCATTTGATGTTTAAAATCAATGGTTTAGTATTTGTAATGTTTGGGTTTTGATATTTTGGGCTTAAGGTTTATGGTTTATGTTTAGGGTTGGTATTAGGGTTAGGGTTAGGGTTAGGGTTTATGGTTAGGGTTACGGTTACGGTTACGGTTAGGTTTTTGGTTTTTTTATGTTTTTGGGTTTAGGGTTTATTGTTTATTGTTAAGGTTAGGGTTAGTTTTTTTTTTTTTAGTTTTTTGGGTTTAGAATTTAGGATTTGAGGTTTAATATAAATGGTTTAGTGTTTAATGTTTGGGTTTTAGTATTTTGGGCTTGGGGTTAAGGGTTTATGGTAGGGTTAAGGTTAAGTTTAAATGTTAGGGTTAGGGTTAGGGTTTAGGTTGATTTTTAGGTTTTTGGGTTTGAGTTTAAGGGTTTTTGTTATAATATCTATGGTTTAGTGTTTAATGTTAGGTTATGGTATTTTGGGCTTAAGGTTTCGGGTTAATGGTTTAGGGTTAGGTTTAGGGTTAAGATTAGGGTTAGGGTTAGGGTTAGGTTTTTTTATTTAGGTTTTTGGGTTAGGGTTTAGGACTTAAGGTTTAATATCAATGGTTTAGTATTTAATATTTGGATTTTGGTATTTTAGGCTTGGGATTTAGGGTTTATGGTAGGGTTAGGGTTTATGTTGTTACTTAAATTTTAGGGTTTGGGGTTAAGCATTTGAGTTGTAATATCAATGGTTTAGTGTTTAATGTTAGTGTTTTTGTATTTTGGCCTTTGGGTTTATGGTTTAGGGTTAAGGATAGGGTTAGGGTTAGGGTTCGTGTAAGGGATAGGGTTAGGGTTATGATTTAGGCTTTTTTTTTATGTTTTAGGTTTTGGGATTTAGCATTTTTGGTTTAAAATGTGTGAAATAGTGTTGAATGTTTGGCTTTTGGTATTTTGGACTTTAGGTGTCGGGTTAATGGTTTAGGGTTAGGGTTAGGGTGTAGTTTTATTTTTATGTTTTAGGGTTTGTGGTTTAGGATTTGAGGTTTGCAATCTATAGTTTAGTGTTTAATGTCTGGGTTTTTGTATTTTGGAATTAGGTTTTTTTTTTCCTTAGGGTTTAGGGTATAGGATTCAGGTTAGGTTTAGGATTAGGGTTAGGGTGTAGGTTTGTTTTTTGGTTTTATGATTTAGGGTTTAGCATTTGAGGTTTAAAATCAAAGGTTTAGTATTTTTAATGTTAGGGTTTTTGTATTTTGGACTAAGAGTTTTGGGTTTATGATTTAGTGTTAGGGTTAGGGTTAAGACTAGGGTTAGGGAATTGTTTTTTTTTTAGGCTTTTGGGTTTAGGGTTTAGTATTTGAGGTTTAATATCAATGGTTTAGTGTTTAATGTTTGTAATTTTGTATTTTGGGCTTGGGGTTTAAGGTTTATGATAGGGTTAAGGTTAGGCTTAATGTTAGGGTTATGGTTAGTTTTAGGTTGTTTTTTATGTTTAGGGTTTGCAGTTAAGGATTTGAGATGTTATATCTATGGTTAAATGTTTAATATTAGGGTTGATATTTTTTGCTTTAGGTTTAGGGTTTAGGGTTTAGGGTTAAGGATAGGGTTAGGGTTACGGTTCGTGTTAGTTATAGGGTTAGGGTTAGGGTTTAAGCTATTTTTTAGGTTTTAGGTTTTGGGTTTAGGATTTTTTGTTCAAAATCTATGGTTTAGTGTTTAATGTTTGTGTTTTGGTATTTTGGGCTTGAGGTTTAGGGTTAGGGTTAGGGTAAAGGTTAGTGCTACGGTTAGGATTAGGGTTAGGGTTAAGGATTATGTTTTTTTTAAGGTTTTAGGGTTTGTGGTTTATGATTTGAGGTTTAAAATCTATGGTTTAGTGTTTAATATCTGGGTTTTCGTATTTTGGACTTTGGTTTTTTTTGGACTTAGGGTTTAGAGTTTAGGGTTTAGGGTTATGGTTAGGGTTAGGATTAGGGTTAGGGTGTAGGTTATTTTTAGGTTTTAGAATTTGAGCTTTAAAATCTATGGTTAAGTATTTAATGTGTGAGTTTCGGTATTTTGTGGTTAGGGTTCGATTTTATGATTAGGGTTAGGGTTAAGGTTAGGGTTAGGTTTTTTTTTTTAGGTTTTTGGGTTTAGGGTTTAGGATTTGAGGTTTAATATCAATGGTTTAGTGTTTAATGTTTTTTGTTTGTAATTTTGGCTTAGAATTTAAGATTTATGGTAGGGCTAGGGTTAAAGTTAATTTTAGGGTTAGGGTTAGGGTTTAGGTTGTTAAATAGGTTTTAGGGTTTGGGGTTAAGGATTTGAGTTGTAATATCTATGATTTACTGTTTAATGTTAGGGTTTTGGTATTTTTGACTTTGGGTTTAGGGTTTAGGGTTAGGGTTAGCGTTCGTGTTAGGGATAGGTTTAAGGTTAGGGTTTAGGATTTTTTTTAGGTTTTAGACTTTGGGGTTTAGGATTTTTGGTTTAAAATCTATGGTATAGTGTTTAATGTTTGGGGTTTTATATTTTGGGCTTGAGGTTTAGGGTTAATGGTTTAGGGTTAGGGTTAGGGTTAAGGTTAGTGTTACTTTTTTTGTTAGGGTTAGGGTTAGGGTTTATGTTATTTTAAGGTTTTATGGTTTATGGTTTAGGATTTGAGGTTCAAAATCTATGGTTTAGTGTTTAATAACTGAGTTTTCGTATTTTGGACTTAGAGTTTTTTATGGACTTAGGGTTTAGGGTTTAGGGTTTAGGGTTAGGGTTTGGGTTAGGATTAGGGTTAGGGTTTAGTTTTTTTTAGGTTTTATGGTTTATGGTTTACAATTTGAGGTTTAAAATATATGATTTAGTATTTAATGTGTGGGTTTTAGTATTTTGGGCTTAGGGTTTATGGTTTATGGTTAGGGTTAGGGTTAGGGTTAGGTTTTTTTAGATTTTTGGGTTTAGGGTTTATTGTTTATGGTTAGGGTTAGGGTTAGGGTTAAGGTTAGGTTTTTTTTTTCTTTTTAGGTTTTTGGGTTTAGAATTTTGGATTGAGGTTTAATATCAATGGTTTAGCGTTTAATCTTTGGGTTTTGGTATTTTGGTCTTGGGTTTGGGGTTTATGATTGGGTTAGGGTTAGGGTTAATGTTAGGGTTTAGGTTTTTTTTTAGGTTTAAGGTTGTAGGGTTAAGGGTTTGAGTTATAATATCTATGGTTTAGTGTTTAATGTAAGGTTATGATATTTTAGGCTTCGGGCTTTGGGTTAATTGTTTAGGGTTAGGTTTATGGTTAATGTTAGGGTTATGGTTTGGCTTATGGTTTAGAGTTTCGAGTTAAGGTTAAGGATAGGGTTAGGGTTAGAATTTGTGTTATGATTAGGGTTAGGGTTCAGCTTTTTTTATGATTTAGGTTTCGAGATTTAGGATTTTTGGTTTAAAATCAGTGGTTTAGTATTTAATGTTTGGGTTTTTATATTTATGGCTTAAGGTTTCGGGTTTATGGTTTATGGTTAGAATTAGGGTTAAGATTAGGGTTAGGGTTAGGGTTAGGATTAGTTTTTTTTTTTAGGTTTTTGGGTTAAGTGTTTAGGATTTAAGGTTTAATATCAATGGTTTAGTGTTTAATGTTTGCATTTTGGTATATTAGGCTTGGGATTTAGGGTTTATGGTAGGGTTAGGGTTAGGGTTTAGGTTGTTACTTAGGTTTTAGGGTTTGGGTTAAGGATTTGAGTTGTAATATCTATGGTTTATTGTTTAGTGTTAGGATTTTGGTATTTTGGGCTTTGGGTTTACGGTTTAGGGATAAGGATAGGGTTAGAGTTAGGGATAGGGTTAGGGTTAGGGTTTAAGATATTTTTTTATGGTTTAGGTTTTCGAGTTTAGCATTTTTTGTTTAAAATCTGTGGAATAGTGTTTAATGTTTGGGTTTTGGTATTTTCGGCTTTAGGTGTCGGGTTAATGGTTTAGGGTTAGGGTTAGGGTTAGGATTAGGGTTTAGTTTTTCTTAGGTTTTAGGGTTTGTGGTTTAGGATTTATGTTTAAAATCTATGGTTTAGTGTGTAATATCTGGGTTTTTGTATTTTGGACTTAGGATGTTTTTTGACTTAGGGTTTAGGGTTTAGGATCGGGTTAGGTTTAGGATTAGGGTTAGGGTGTAGGTTATTTTTTAGTATTTATGGTTTATGGTTTAGCATTTGATGTTTAAAATCAATGGTTTAGTATTTGTAATGTTTGAGTTTTGGTATTTTGGGCTTAAGGTTTATGGTTTATATTTAGGGTTAGTATTAGGGTTAGGGTTAGGGTTAGGGTTTATGGTTAGGGTTACGGTTAGGGTTACGGCTAGGTTTTTGTATTTTTATGTTTTTGGGTTTAGGGTTTATTGTTTATTGTTAGGGTTAGGGTTAGGGTTTTGGTTTTTTTTAGGTTTTTGGGTTTAGAATTTAGGACTTGAGGTTTAATATAATTGGTTTAGTGTTTAATGTTCGGGTTTTAGTATTTTGGGCTTGGGGTTTAGGGTTTATGGTAGGGTTAAGGTTAAGGTTAATGTTAGGGTTAGGGTTAGGGTTTAGGTTGATTTTTAGTTTTTTGGGTTTGAGTTTTAAGGGTTTGAGTTATAATATCTATGGTTTAGTGTTTAATGTTAGGTTATGGTATTTTTGGCTTAAGGTTTCGGGTTTATGTTTAGGGTTAGGGTTAGGGTTAAGATTAGGGTTAGGGTTAGGGTTAGGGTTAGGTTTTTTTTTTAGTTTTTTGGGTTAGGGTTTAGGATTTAAGGTTTAATATCAATGGTTTAGTGTTTAATATTGGATTTGGTATTTTAGGCTTGGTATTTAGGGTTTATGGTAGGGTTAGGGTTTATGTTGTTACTTAGATTTTAGGGTTTGGGGTTAAGCATTTGAGTTGTAATATCTATGGTTTAGTGTTTAATGTTAGTGTTTTGGTATTTTGGGCTTTGGGTTTATGGTTTAGGGTTAAGGATAGGGTTAGGGTTAGGGTTCGTGTTAGGGATAGGGTTAGGGTTAGGATTTAGGCTTTTTTTTATGTTTTAGGTTTTCGGGTTTAGCATTTTTGGTTTAAAATGTGTGGAATAGTGTTGAATGTTTGGCTTTTGGTATTTTGGTCTTTAGGTGTCGGGTTAATGGTTTAGGGTTAGGGTTAGCGTTTTTTTTTTTTTTTTATGTTTTAGGGTTTGTGGTTTAGGATTTGAGGTTTGAAATCTATAGTTTAGTTTTTAATGTCTGTTTTTTGTATTTTGGACTTAGGTTTTTTTTCCTTAGGGTTTAGGGTATAGGATTCAGGTTAGGTTTAGGATTAGGGTTATGGTGTAGGTTTGTTTTTGGTTTTATGGTTTAGGGTTTAGCATTTGAGGTTTAAAATCAAAGGTTTAGTATTTTTAATGTTTGGGTTTTTGTATTTTGGACTAAGAGTTTTGGGTTTATGATTTAGTGTTAGGGTTAGGGTTAAGATTAGTGTTAGTGTTAGGGTTAGGGAATTATTTTTTTTTAGGTTTTTGGGTTTAGGGTTTAGTATTTGAGGTTTAATATCAATGGTTTAGTGTTTAATGTTCGTAATTTTGTATTTTGGGCTTGGGGTTTAAGGTTTATGATAGGGTTAAGGTTAGGCTTAATGTTAGGGTTATGGTTAGTTTTAGGTTGTTTTTTATGTTTTAGGGTTTGGAGTTAAGGATTTGAGATGTTATAGCTATGGTTAAATATTTAATATTAGGGTTTTGATATTTTTTGCTTTAGGTTTAGGGTTTAGGGTTTAGGGTTAAGGATAGGGTTAGGGTTACGGTTTGTGTTAGTTATAGGGTTAGAGTTAGGGTTTAAGCTATTTTTTAGGTTTTAGGTTTTGGGTTTAGGATTTTTTGTTTAAAATCTATGGTTTAGAGTTTAATGTTTGTGTTTTGGTATTTTGGGCTTGAGGTTTAGGGTTAATGGTTTAGGGTTAGGGTTAGGGTTAAGGTTAGGGTTACGGTTAGGGTTAGGGTTAGGGTTAAGGATTATGTTTTTTAAGGTTTTAGGGTTTGTGGTTTATGATTTGAGGTTTAAAATCTATGGTTTAGTGTTTAATATCTGGGTTTTCGTATTTTGGACTTAGGTTTTTTTTGGACTTAGGGTTTAGGGTTTAGGGTTTAGGGTTAGGGTTAGGGTTAGTGTTTGGGTTTAGGTTATTTTTAGGTTTTAGAATTTGAGCTTTAAAATATATGGTTTAGTATTTAATGTGTGAGTTTCGGTATTTTGTAGTTAGGGTTCGAGTTTATGATTAGGGTTAGGGTTAAGGTTAGGGTTAGTTTTTTTCTTTTTAGGTTTTTGGGTTTAGGGTTTAGGATTTGAGGTTTAATATAAATGGTTTAGTGTTTAATGTTTTTGTGTTTGTATTTTTGGCTTGGAATTTAAGATTTATGGTAGGGCTAGGGTTAAAGTTAATTTTAGGGTTAGGGTTAGGTTTTAGGTTGTTAAATAGGTTTTAGGGTTTGGGGTTAAGGATTTGAGTTGTAATATCTATGATTTAGTGTTTAATGTTAGGATTTTGGTATTTTTGGCTTTGGGTTTAGGGTTTAGGGTTAGGGTTAGCGTTCGTGTTAGGGATAGGTTTAAGGTTAGGGTTTAGGATTTTTTTTAGGTTTTAGACTTTGGGGTTTAGGATTTTTGGTTTAAAATCTATGGTATAGTGTTTAATGTTTGGGTTTTTATATTTTGGGCTTGAGGTTTAGGGTTAATTGTTTAGGGTTAGGGTTAGTGTTACGTTTTTTGTTAGGGTTAGGGTTAGGGTTTACGTTATTTTAAGGTTTTATGGTTTGTGGTTTAGGATATGAGGTTCAAAATCTATGGTTTAGTGTTTAATGACTGAGTTTTCATATTTTGGACTTAGAGTTTTTTATGGACTTAGGGTTTAGGGTTTAGGGTTTAGGGTTAGGGTAAGGGTTAGGATTAGGGTTAGGGTTTAGTTTTTTTTAGGTTTTATGGTTTATGATTTAGAATTTGAGGTTTAAAATATATGATTTAGTATTTAATGTGTGGGTTTTAGTATTTTGGGCTTAGGGTTTATGGTTTATGGTTAGGGTAAGGGTTAGGATTAGGGTTAGGGTTAGGTTTTTTTTAGATTTTTGGGTTTAGGGTTTATTGTTTATGGTTAGGGTTAGGGTTAGGGTTAAGGTTAGGTTTTTTGTTTTTTTTTAGGTTTTTGGGTTAAGAATTTAGGATTGAGGTTTAATATCAATGGTTTAATGTTTAATGTTTGGGTTTTGGTATTTTAGTCTTGGGGTTTAGGGTTTATGGTAGGGTTAGGGTTAGGGTTAATGTTAGGGTTTATTTTTTTATAGGTTTTAGGTTTTAGGGTTAAGGGTTTGAGTTATAATATCTATGGTTTAGTGTTTAATGTAAGGTTATGATATTTTAGGATTTGGGATTCGGGTTAATTATTTAGGGTTAGGTTTAGGGTTAAAGTTAGGGTTAGGGTTTGGCTTATGGTGTAGAGTTTCGAGTTAGGGTTAAGGATAGGGTTAGAGTTAGAATTTGTGTTATGATTAGGGTTAGGGTTTAGCTTTTTTTTATGATTTAGGTTTCGGGATTTAGGATTTTTGGTTTAAAATCAGTGGTTTAGTATTTAATGTTTGGGTTTTTGTATTTTTGGCTTAAGGTTTCGGGTTTATGGTTTAGGGTTAGGATTAGGGTTAAGATTAGGGTTAAGATTAGGGTTAGGGTTAGTTTTTTTTTTTAGGTTTTTAGGTTTAGTGTTTAGGATTTAAAATTTAATATCAATGGTTTAGTGTTTAATGTCTGGATTTTGGTATATTAGGCTTGGGATTTAGGGTTAGGGTTTAGGTTGTTACTTAGGTTTTAGGGTTTGGGTTAAGGATTTTAGTTGTAATTTCTATGGTTTAGTGTTTAATGTTAGGATTTTGGTATTTTGGGCTTTGGGTTTACGGTTTAGGGATAAGGATAGGGTTAGAGTTAGGGATAGGGTTAGGGTTTGGCTATTTTTTAGGTTTTAGTATTTTGGGCTTAGGGTTTATGGTTTATGGTTAGGGTTAGGGTTAGGGTTAGGGTTAGTTTTTTTTTAGATTTTTGGGTTTAGGGTTTATTGTTTATGGTTAGGGTTAGGGTTAGGGTTAAGGTTATTTTATTTTTTTTTAGGTTTTTGGGTTTAGAATTTAGGATTGAGGTTTAATATCAATGGTTGAGTGTTTAATGTTTGGGTTTTGGTATTTTGGTCTTGGGGTGAAGGGTTTATGGTAGGGTTAGGGTTAGGGTTAATGTTAGGGTTTAGGTTGTTTTTTAGGTTTTAGGGTTTAGGGTTAAGGGTTTGAGATATAATATCTCTGGTTTAGTGTTTAATGTAAGGTTATGATATTTTAGGCTTCGGGCTTCAGGTTAATTGTTTAGGGTTAGGTTTAGGGTTAAAGTTAGGATTAGGGTTTGCTTATGGTTTAGAGCTTCGAGTTAGGGTTAAGGATAGGGTTAGGCTTAGAGTTTGTGTTATGATTAGGGTTAGGATTTAGCTTTTTTTTATGGTTTAGGTTTCGGGATTTAGGATTTTTGGTTTAAAATAAGTGGTTTAGAATTTAATATTTGGGTTTTTGTATTTTGGGCTTAAAGTTTCGGGTTTATGGTTTAGGTTTAGGATTAGGGTTAAGATTAGGGTTAGGGTTAGGGTTAGGGTTAGTTTTGTTTTTTAGGTTTTTGGGTTTAGTGTTTAGGATTTAAGGTTTAATATCAATGGTTTAGTGTTTAATGTTTGGATTTTCGTATATTAGGCTTGGGATTTAGGGTTTATGGTAGGGTTAGGGTTAGGGTTTAGGTTGTTACTTAGGTTTTAGGGTTTGGGTTAAGGATTTGAGTTGTAATATCTATGGTTTAGTGTTTAATGTTAGGAATTTTTTATTTTGGGCTTTGGGTTTACGGTTTAGGGATAAGGATAGGGTTAGAGTTAGGGATAGGGTTAGGGTTTGGCTATTTTTTAGGTTTTAGTATTTTGGGCTTAGGGTTTATGGTTTATGGTTAGGGTTAGGGTTAGGGTTAGGGTTAGGTTTTTTTTAGATTTTTGGGTTTAGGGTTTATTGTTTATGGTTAGGGTTAGGGTTAGGGTTAAGGTTAGTTTTTTTTTTTTTTTAGGTTTTTTTGTTTAGAATTTAGGATTGAGGTTTAATATCAATGGTTGAGTGTTTAATGTTTGGGTTTTGGTATTTTGGTCTTGGGGTTTAGGGTTTATGGTAGGGTAAGGGTTAGGTTTAATGTTAGGGTTTAGGTTGTTTTTTAGGTTTTAGGGTTTAGGGTTAAGGGTTTGAGTTATAATATCTGTGGTTTAGTGTTTAATGTAATGTTATGATATTTTAGGCTTTGGGATTCGGGTTAATTGTTTAGGGTTAGGTTTAGGGTTAGGGTTTGCTTATGGTTTAGAGTTTCGAGTTAGGGTTAAGGATAGGCTTAGGCTTAGAGTTTGTGTTATGATTAGGGTTAGGGTTTAGCTTCTTTTTATGGTTTAGGTTTCGGGATTTAGGATTTTTGGTTTAAAATCAGTGGTTTAGTATTTAATGTTTGGGTTTTTGTATTTTGGGCTTAAAGTTTCGGGTTTATGGTTTAGGTTTAGGATTAGGGTTAAGATTAGGGTTAGGGTTATTTTTTTTATTTTTTTTTTAGGTTTTTGGGTTTAGTGTTTAGGATTTAAGGTTTAATATCAATGGTTTAGTGTTTAATGTTTGGATTTTGGTATTTTAGGCTTGGGATTTAGGGTTTATGGTAGGGTTAGGGTTAGGGTTTAGGTTGTTACTTAGGTTTTAGGGTTTGGGTTAAGGATTTGAGTTGTAATATCTATGGTTTAGTGTTTAATGTTAGGATTTTGGTATTTTGGCCTTTGGTTTTACGGTTTAGGGATAATGATAGGGTTAGAGTTAAGGTTTATGTTAGGGATAGGGTTAGGGTTAGGGTTAAGATATTTTTTCTGGTTTAGGTTTTCGACTTTAGCATTTTTGGTTTAAAATATGTGGAATAGTGTTTAATGCTTGGGTTTTGGTACTTTCTGCTTTAGGTGTCGGGTTAATGGTTTAGGGTTAGGGTTAGGGTTAGGATTAGGGTTTAGTTTTTTTATAGGTTTTAGGGTTTGTGGTTTAGGATTTGAGGTTTAAAATCTATGGTTTAGTGTTTAATGTCTGGGTTTTCGTATTTTGGACTTAGGATATTTTTTGACTTAGGGTCTAGGGTTTAGGATTCGGGTTAGGTTTAGGATTAGGGTTAGGGTGTAAGTTATTTTTTTTGGTTTTATGGTTTAGAATTTGAGGTTTAAAATCAATGGTTTAGTATTTTTATTGTTTGGATTTTTGTATTTTGTGCTTAGGGTTTATGGTTTATGTTTAGGGTTAGTATTAGGATTAGGGTTACGGTTAGGGTTTATGGTTAGGGTTAGGGTTAGGGTTAGGGTTAGTTTTTTGGTTTTTTTAGGTTTTTGGGTTTAGGGTTTATTGGTTATGGTTAGGGTTAGGGTTAGTGTTTGTTTTTTTTTAGGTTTTTGGGTTTAGAATTTAAGATTTCAGGTTTAATATCAATGGTTTAGTGTTTAATGTTTGGCTTTGGGTATTTTGGGCTTGGGAAGGGTTTATGGTAGGGTTAAGGTTAGGGTTAATATTAGCGTTAGGGTTAGGGTTTAGGTCATTTTTTAGGTTCTTGGGTTTGGGATTAAGGGTTTGAGTTATAAAATGTATGGTTGAGTGTTTAATGTTAGCTTATCGTATTTTGGACTTCGGGTTTCGGGTTAATTGTTTAGGGTTAGGTTTAGGGTTAAGGTTAGGGTTGGGGTTTGGTTTAGGGATTAGGGTTTTGAGTTAGGTTTAAAGATATGGTTAGGGTTAGGGTTTGTGTTATGATTAGGGTTAGGGTTAGGGTTTAGGTTTTTTTATGTTTTAGGTTTCGAGGTTTAGGATTTTTGGTTTTAAATCAGTGGTTTAGTATTAATGATTGGGTTTTTGTATTTTGGGATTAAGGTTTCGGGTTTATTGTTTAGGGTTAGGTTTAGGGCTAAGATTAGGGTTAGGTTTAGGGGTAAGATTAGGGTTAGGGTTTGGTTTTTTTTTTTTTTAGGTTTTTGGGTTTAGGCTTTAGGATTTAAGCTTTAATATCAATGGTTTAGTGTTTAATGTTTGCATTTTGGTATTTTAGGCTTGGCATTTAGGTTTATGGTAGGGTTAGGGTTTAGGTTGTTACTTTCGTTTTAGGGTTTGGGTTAAGGATTTGAGTTGTAATATCTATGGTTTAGTGTTTAATGTTAGTGTTTTGGTATTTTGGGCTTTGTGATTACTGTTTAGGGTTAAGGATAGGGTTAGGTTTAGGGTTAGGGTTAGGGATACGGTTAGGATTAGGGTTTAGGCTTTTTTTTATGTTTTATGTTTTTGGGTTTAGCATTTTTGGTTTAAAATCTGTGGAATAGTGTTTAAGATTAGGGTTTTGGTATTTGGACGTGTCGGGTTAATGGATTAGGGTTAGGATTAGGGTTTACTTTTTTTTTTAGGTTTTAGGGTTTTTTGTTTAGGATTTGAGGTTTAAAATCTATGGCTTAGTGTTTCATGTGTGAGTTTTCGTATTTTGGACTTAGGATTTTTTCTGACTTAGGGTTTTGGGTTTAGGATTGGGGTTAGGTTTAGGATTAAGGTTAGGGTGTAGGTTATTTTTTTGGTTTTATGGTTTATGGTTTAACATTTGAGGTTTAAAATCAATGGTTTAGTATTTTTAATGTTTGGGTTTTTGTATTTTGTGCTTAGGGTTTATGGTTTATGTTTAGGGTTAGTATTAGTATTAGGGTTAGGGTTAGGGTTTATGGTTAGTTTTAGTGTTAGGGTTAGGGTTAGGTTTTTGGGTTTAGGGTTTATTGTTTATGGTTAGGGTAAGGGTTAGAGTTTTGGTTTTGTTAGGTTTTTGGATTTAGAATTTAAGATTTGAGGTTTAATATCGATGGTTTAGTGTTTAATGTTTGGCTTTTGGTATTTTGGGCTTGGGGTTTAGGGTTTATGGTAGGGTTAAGGTTAGGGTTACTATTAGGGTTAGGGTTTGGGTTTAGGTTGTTTTTTAGGTTTTTGGGTTTGGGATTAAGGGTTTGAGTTATAATATGTATGGTTTAGTGTTTAATGTTAGGTTATGGTATTTTGGGCTTCGGGTTTCTAGTTAATTCTTTAGGGTTAGGTTTAGGGTTAAGGTTAGGGTTGGGGTTTGGTTTAGGGTTTAGGGTTTTGAGTTAGGGTTAAAGATATGGTTAGGGTTAGGGTTTGTGTTATGATTAGGGTTAGGGTTAGGGTGTAGGTTTTTTTATGTTTTATGTTTCGAAGTTTAGGATTTTTGTTTTTAAATCAGTGATTTAGTATTTAATGTTTGAGTTTTTGTATTTTGGGCTTAAGGTTTCGGGTTTTAGGTTTTGGGTTATGTTTAGGGTTATGATTAGGGTTAGGGTTAGGGTTAGTTTTTCTTTAGGTTTTTGGGATTAGGGTTTAGGATTTAAGGTTTAATATCAATGGTTTAGTGTTTAATGTTTGGATTTTAGTATTTTAGGCTTGGGATTTAGGGTTTATGGTAGGGTTAGGGTTTAGGTTGTTACCTACGTTTTAGGGTTTGGGGTTAAGGATTTGAGTTGTAATATCTATGGCTTAGTGTTTAATGTTAGGGTTTTGGTATTTTGGGCTTTGTGATTACAGTTTAGGGTTAAGGATAGGGTTAGGGTTAGGGTTCGTGTTAGGGATACGGTTAGGATTAGGGTTTAGGCTTTGTTTTATGTTTTAGGTTTTTGGGTTTAGCTTTTTTGTCTAAAATCTGTGGAATAGTGTTTAATATTAGGGTTTTGGTATTTTGGACGTGTCGAGTTAATGGTTTAGGGTTAGGATTAGGGTTTACTTTTTTTTTTAGGTTTTAGGGTTTCTGGTTTAGGATTTGAGGTTTAAACTCTATGGTTTAGTGTTTAATGTGTGGGTTTTCGTTTTTTGGACTTAGGATTTTTTCTGACTTAGGGTTTAGGGTTTAGGATTGGGGTTAGGTTTAGGATTAGGGATAGGGTGTTGATTATTTTTTAGGTTTTATGGTTTATGACTTAGCATTTGAGGTTTAAAATCAATAATATAGTATTTTTAATGTTTGGGTTTTTGTATTTTGGGCTTAGGGTTTATGGTTTATGTTTAGGGTTAGTATTAGTATTAGGGTTAGGGTTAGGGTTTATGGTTAGGGTTAGGGTTAGGCTTAGGGTTAGGTTTAGGATTAAGGTTAGGGTGTAGGTTATTTTTTAGGTTTTATGGTTTATGGTTTAACATTTGAGGTTTAAAATCAATGGTTTAGTATTTTTAATGTTTGGGTTTTTGTATTTTGTGCTTAGGGTTTATGGTTTATGTTTAGGGTTAGTATTAGTATTAGGGTTAGGGTTAGGGTTTATGGTTAGGGTTAGGGTTAGGGTTAGGGTTAGGTTTTTGGGTTTTTTAGGTTTTTGGGTTTAGGGTTTATTGTTTATGGTTAGGGTAAGGGTTAGAGTTTTGGTTTTGTTAGGTTTTTGGATTTAGAATTTAAGATTTGAGGTTTAATATCGATGGTTTAGTGTTTAATGTTTGGCTTTTGGTATTTTGGGCTTGGGGTTTAGGGTTTATGGTAGGGTTATGGTTAGGGTTACTGTTAGGGTTAGGGTTTGGGTTTGGGATTAAGGGTTTGAGTTATAATATGTATGGTTTAGTGTTTAATGTTAGGTTATGGTATTTTGGGCTTCGGGTTTCTGGTTAATTCTTTAAGGTTAGGTTTAGGGTTAAGGTTAGGGTTGGGGTTTGGTTTAGGGTTTAGGGTTTTGAGTTAGGGTTAAAGATATCGTTAGGGTTAGGGTTTGTGTTATGATTAGGGTTAGGGTTAGGGTGTGGTTTTTTTTATGTTTTAGGTTTCGAGGTTTAGGATTTTTGTTTTTAAATCAGTGATTTAATATTTAATGTTTGAGTTTTTGTATTTTGGGCTTAAGGTTTCGGGTTTTAGGTTTTGGGTTATGTTTAGGGTTATGATTAGGGTTAGGGTTAGGGTTAGTTTTTCTCTAGGTTTTTGGGATTAGGGTTTAGGATTTAAGGTTTAATATCAATGGTTTAGTGTTTAATGTTTGGATTTTAGTATTTTAGGCTTGGGATTTAGGGTTTATGGTAGGGTTAGGGTTTAGGTTGTTACCTACGTTTTAGGGTTTGGGGTTAAGGATTTGAGTTGTAATATCTATGGCTTAGTGTTTAATGTTAGAGTTTTGGTATTTTGGGCTTTGTGATTACAGTTTAGGGTTAAGGATAGGGTTAGGGTTAGGGTTCGTGTTAGGGATACAGTTAGGATTAGGGTTTAGGCTTTTTTTTATGTTTTAGGTTTTTGGGTTTAGCATTTTTGGTCTAAAATCTGTGGAATAGTGTTTAATATTAGGGTTTTGGTATTTTGGACGTGTCGAGTTAATGGTTTAGGGTTAGGATTAGGGTTTACTTTTTTTTTTAGGTTTTAGGGTTTCTGGTTTAGGATTTGAGGTTTAAAATCTATGGTTTAGTGTTTAATGTGTGGGTTTTCCTTTTTTGGACTTAGGATTTTTTCTGACTTAGGGTTTAGGGTTTATGATTGGGGTTAGGTTTAGGATTAGGGTTAGGGTGTTGATTATTTTTTAGGTTTTATGGTTTATGACTTAGCATTTGAGGTTTAAAATCAATAATTTAGTATTTTTAATGTTTGGGTTTTTGTATTTTGGGCTTAGGGTTTATGGTTTATGTTTAGGGTTAGTATTAGTATTAGGGTTAGGGTTAGGGTTTATGGTTAGGGTTAGGGTTAGGGTTAGGGTTAGGTTTTGGGTTTTTTAGGTTTTGGGGTTTATGGTTTATTGTTTATTGTTAGGGTTAGGGTTAGAGTTTTTGTTTTTTTAGGTTTTTGGGTTTAGAATTTAAGATTTGAGGTTTAATATCGATGGTTTAGTGTTTAATGTTTGGCTTTTGGTATTTTGGGCTTGGGGTTTAGGGTTTATGGTAGGGTAATGGTTATGGTTACTGTTAGGGTTAGGGTTAGGGTTTAGGTTATTTTTTAGGTTTTTGTGTTTGGGATTAAGGGTTTGAGTTATAATATGTATGGTTTTGTGTTTAATGTTAGGTTATGGTATTTGGGACTTCAGGTTTTTGGTTAATTCTTTAGGGTTAGGTTTAGGGTTAAGGTTAGGGTTGGGGTTTGGTTTAGGGTTTATAGTTTTGAGTGAGGGTTAAAGATATGGTTAGGGTTAGGGTTTGTGTTATGATTAGGGTTAGGGTTAGGGTTTAGGTTTTTTTTATGTTTTAGGTTTCGAGGTTTAGGATTTTTGGTTTTAAATCACTCGTTTAGTATTTAATGTTTGAGTTTTTGTATTTTGGGCATAAGGTTTTGGGTTTTAGGTTTCGGGTTAGGTTTAGGGTTAAGATTAGGGTTAGGGTTAGGGTTAGGGTTAGTTTTTTTTTTTAGGTTTTTGGGATTAGGGTTTACGATTTAAGGTTTAATATCAATGGTTTAGTGTTTAATATTTGAATTTTAGTATTTTAGGCTTGGGATTTAGGGTTTATGGTAGGGTTAGGGTTTAGGTTGTTACTTACGTTTTAGGGTTTGGGGTTAAGGATTTGAGTTGTAATATCTATGGTTTAGTGTTTAATGTTAGGGTTTTGGTATTTTGGGCTTTGTGATTACGGTTTAGGGTTAAGGATAGGGTTAGGGTTAGGGTTCGTGTGAAAGATACGGTTAGGATTATGGTTTGGCTTGTTTTTTATGTTTTAGGTTTTTGGGTTTAGCATTTTTGGTTTAAAATCTGTGGAATAGGTTTAATATTAGGGTTTTGGTATTTTGGACCTGTCGGGTTAATGGTTTAGGGTTTACTTTTTTTTTTTTTAGGTTTTAGGGTTTTTGGTTTAGGATTTGAGTAATGGTTTAGGGTTAAAGTAAAATTAACATTGAATAAGAAGAAATAGGGAAGAGTACCACCTCTTCATCATCAACACTTCAAGCCAATACCAAATCACCCAATTCAACATCATCAAACCCTTACCCATGGCCATGAACACCAATTCCATACACAATTATGGAAATCAATGAAATCTAAACCAATTCAACATAGATTCAACAATCCAATACCAATTTGATAACAATTGAATACAATTCTTACATCAATAGAAAGCCCATAAGAAACTACACATGAATTCATCAATATTAAGCCAATATCAAGTAACCCATAATTTAGTCAAAATCTTAGGTTCATCAATTTCATGGGTTCATAGGTAATTTAGGTTAAAATCATCAATATAACACTAATCTAATCCATAATATAAGTTTGAAAACCTTTAATCCAAGAACCCATGGTAGAATCATGAAATTGGACAATTCCTCTTTGAAAACTTTGACAACATCTTTGAAAGTTGGGCTCCTTGATGAAACGAGTTTCAAGGATCAAAAGCCATAACTCAATGATGATAATTCTTAACTTTGATGAAGAATTTCCACTCAAAACGTCACCTCCAAGTTGTTCCTTGATTTGGACTTCAATGGAGTCTTTGGGATTTCTTAAGGGATTTTGGGGTTTTTGATTTAGAAGAATTAAATATTCTAAGTATTAAGCACTTATATACTTGTTTAAAATACCCAATATACCCTAAATAAACCGCCAATACTCTTATTTGTAAGTGGGGTGAAATTCCCATTTCACCCCTCACTTAACAGTGACCTGCGCAAGGACTTGGCTTCAAAGACGGAAGGCAATCGACGGACTGTTTGTCCACAAATGGACCGTCCTGTCCTTCCTTTGGTTGGGTCACAGACATTCCAAGGTTACCACCTCACCTAAGACCAAGTCTACCCCAACTACACCCATCGACGGGGAGTCTCTTGTCCCACGAGCCGTCGATGCCTCCGTCGTTTGGGGGCTGCCTGAGACAGTCTTGACATAAAGTTTGGGTCCTTCCTCAAGGACCCTTTCTTGGTCCTTGGGGATGTTTGCCCGGACGTTTCCAACCCAAATACTATATTCTATGAGTTTAACACCTCTCACATAAATTTCATCCAAAACGAGCACGTAAAACTCGACAAAACATGCCGAGATACACAAGGTCAATTCAAGGCATATCTTTCGAACTACCTGAACGTTCTTGGATGTTTGACCTCCAAACTTTGCGAAACATGACACACTGCCTATAAATGCTATAATAACTCATTTAAGGAACTTACAACCTCATGAATCACACATAAACACATAAAACGACATATGAGGCATTTAGGTGACTTAGTCGTCCTTTGACGTTTGACTTCCAATGCACCTAAACTCTTACATACTGCCTCTAAACCATATTATAGACCACATTAGGACCTTATACCACCATTACCAACATTTTAGGCTCTAGATAACCTAAGTCATTTTCGGGGTCTTACATTCTGCCCCATTTGGACAACATTCGTCCTCGAATGACACTTGCCACTCTCCGAACATTTCCAAGATTAGAGAATCAACTTAACAGCACATATCCAAACTCCTAAACATCATGCACATGCAACGATTTCTAACATAATTCTAGCCATACTCCCCCACTTAGAAGGACCTCACATCACAAAAGAGAAATAAGGACTTACCAATATCATCATCACCCTCATCCAGCTTCTCACCTCTAGTCCGGAGTGCATAGAAACGCCTCTTAGTTGGAGCATCTTTTTTTGGAACACTAGGCTCAACATTCTTACCCTCCTTCCTAGAAGCAATGTTTGGACAATCTCTTACTTTGTGCCCATCTTTTCCACATCCAAAGAAACTACCGGTACCCAATAGACACTATCCAAAATGTTTCTAACCACAAGTGGCACATGTAGGTTTGCCATTGCTAGAACCACCTCCTCTCTCAAATTTCTTCTTAGGAACACTGAAGCATCTTGAGTTTGAGACCTCTTTTTGAACCTAGGTTGTACTTGGTCACTAGCAACACTCCTTTTCAAGTTCCTTGACATCCTCCTAAGTTTAGACTCTTCAATTGATTGTGCATACACCATGAGTCTAGACAAAGTCATATCATTATGCAACATAGCCGTACAACATTCCTCCCTCACTAAGTCGGCTACACCAGTCACAAAGCGACTCATTTCGTCCCTAGGATTAGAGACTAGGGAAGGTGCATACCTAGACAAAATTGAGAACTTCAAAGAGTATTCCTCAACACTCATATTGCCTTGCTTGAGATTGATAAATTCTTCTACTTTAACCTCTCTCCTATCCCAGGGAAAGTACTTACCAAGAAAACCTTCCTTGAACCACTCAATAGGACCCGACTCCACAGACCGATTGTCCTTCCATTGAGTGTACCAAATTTGAGACACATCTCTCAATTGATAAGAAGCCAACTCCGCATTCTCCCTAGATGTAACCCCCATAGAACTCAAAACATTGTACACACCATCAAGGAAATCTTGGTGATCCTCATTCACCTTTGAGCCAAGAAAGATTGGAGGATTCAACCTCACAAAGTCTCTCAACCTAGATGACATAGTGCTCTCCATAGCATAACCCCTAGGCACCATATTCAAGTTAATTTGAGTAGACACGGCTTGGGCTAAAGCAAGCAACGCCTCTCTAATATCCCGATTAGTCACCTCCGGCACCTCATTACCTCCTCCCTTATTAGGGGCATGATCACCTTGAGGAGGAACTTCAGCACCTTGGACACCTTGCCCATCTTGAAGCACTTGCTCAACTTGAGGAGGAACTTCCTCATTCACCCTTCCCTCTTCCATCCTTCTAGCGGCCATCCTCCTAGTATTCATCTCCTAGAAAACAAGGAAACACTTTTAGAAGGACACTCATAGCATAACTCTACCGCACGAATATAGGAGTAGAAATGAGGGGAAAAACTATCATTTTATAGCCTCTCGCCCATAGATGTGTCGCGACTCAAACCGATGGTCAAGACTCTATTAGACGTCACTTTTCGAGACTTTTTTATACCTAAGACTACTTTCATTAACCTATGCTCCGATACCAACCTTTGTCGCAACCCGATACCCCACCCAAGAAGTTAGGGCATAATCTTTGATTGTCGCACGGTGTATTCGACCTCTCGGAGGTCTTATACAAGCCTATCATATCATTCATTGCATATACATAATGAAAAGTAGCGGAATTAAAACTTTTCATAAAAACAATATAGAAGTCTTAAACTCTTTCATATATGTATAAATAGGAAAAACACTAAGTCTCAATTATCATCTTAAGACACGACAATACTTGGGTCACGGCCCATACAAATTTAAAACATACTACCATATAGTCTATTACAAAACTTCATGAAAGGAACATAAAATAACGTATATGCCCTCGAGTCAAGTGAGGACATACTTCAACTCTTCTTGAACTATCTCCTTGTCCAAGTCTTCTTCCCAAAGCTATTCACCTACCAAGAACTATAGATAGAAAATAAAGCATGGAATTAGTACAACCACATGTACTAAGTATGGCATTATGTATAAAATCATGAAAACAGACTTTATTGGAAATATGCATCTTTTCTTTAAAACATCATAATATCATCATAAGAATAACATTTAGTAACTTAGAATCACATAAGAAAATATTAAACGAAAAACATAATTTTTAACTCATATTACAGTGAGTTCACTTCACTGTACAGTGAAATCCCTTCACTGTTATAGTGAAGTCTAAGCCCTCTCTTTTGAACATATTTTAGCATGTAGTTTCTCACTAACGTCATCCTAAGATTCACTTAAGTCACACAAAGAGAGACCGCCCATACACTCTCTCTAGATGTGCCTAAACGGCCCTTAGGATTACTCCTAATGACACACATACACACCTACAAAGCATCTTAAACATCAAGGTAAGATTCTTCTACCAAAGCTGACTCTAAGTCTCACTTGTGTGAGTTGTGAAGCAACCGCCCATACAATTCCTTACACACACACTCAAGAGATTCTATAGACTCCATAGCATAGAATCATTCTCACTAAATACACCAACACATAGATGATATGACATTCTCCTTCCAAAGGCTATCAAAAGACCTACATAAGTAAATCAAGAAGATAACGTCCATGATTGACCTCTTCAAGATTACCTAAATAGTCTTTGAGACTACCTAAGGCTTAGATCATGTAAACAACACCAAAACTTTTCCCAAACTAGAGTCATTATCAAGACTTCCATATATAAGCCATGAAGAGATCATCCTTTATTCCCTCTTCACAATTTAACTAAAGAATCCCTAAGGCACTCTAGATTAGGTACTTATTCACTTACATACTTCATAACGTAAGTCATTAGTTAATTTAAGAAACATACATCACATAAAGGGACATTCAAATAATGGTCTTAGACAAGACCTAGGGACTCTTACTAACATCTTCAAAGTCTATTGTGCAATGTCTAGATAGCGTCCCATACCACCACTTAAAACTCATAGAACTTCTATAATGCTAATAGGTATCCAATATGATGAGAATAGGCAATAACCAACATAGACCATGTTAGCAAATCATGGAATCCGAAGTTCTATCCTACTTCGATGAGGTGTTCTACTTGCCAATGGTAGAACATAAAGATCCCATGTAGGTACATGGTTAATGAATATGAAGGGCCTACTTTGTATTCTAGTCTCATACTTAACTAGAACTACTTCCCTTAACCATACTCACTCGGTGCTACCCTTAGTTCTCATAGAACAATTTACATTAAGATTCATACAAATGGGTCCCATATCATGTTCATGACCAAATTACATTTACCCTACATAATCAAGGTCCATTAGGGCTATCTCACTATGGCGACAGGAAGCTCATCGCGACTTTCCTAAGGTATGATATGATGCCGTTCCAGCCAATCAACCTTAAGTCCATCACTCATTACATGAAGGATACCATTACGGCTAACTACTTCACGATTCATAACCTTACCACTTGGTTCATGGTTCCACATAAATGACCCTCGTATCACTATGCAAGGTCTCACCTATATTCATTTATTAAAGACTAAGACCATTTAGGTTCCTAAGTCAATACATCACATATTCACATAAGCATCAAGTTAGGAACGCAAATCAACTTCCATATATAGGTAGATATGATCACACATCATCAAATCAATTACACTAATATCCATATAAGTTCAAGTAGTGCGGACAAAGCCATAATCGTCAATGTACTAAAGATAACGCCGACAAGGCCACATCAATTCACATAACATTGCCACCAAAGGTGTACCAAATTAATCATAACATAATTAAAGTAAAATTAACATTGAATAAGAAGAAATAGGGCAGCGTACCACCACTTCATCATCAACACTTCAAGCCAATACTAAATCACCCAATTCAACATCATAAAGCCCTTACCCATGGCCATGAACACCAATTCCATACACAATTATGGAAATCAATGAAATCTAAACCAATTCAACATAGATTCAACAATCCAATACCAATTTGATAACAATTGAATACAATTCTTTCATCAATAGAAAGCCCATAAGAAACTACACATGAATTCATCAATATTAAGCCAATATCAAGTAACCCATAATTTAGTCAAAATCTTAGGTTCATCAATTTCATGGGTTAATAGGTAATTTACGTTAAAATCATCAATAAAACATTAATCTAATCTATAATAGACGTTTGAAAACCATTAATGCAAGAACCCATGGTAGAATCATGAAATTGGACAATTCCTCTTTGAAAACTTTGACAACATCTTTGCAAGTTGGGCTCCTTGATGAAACGAGTTTCAAGGATCAAAAGCCATACCTCAATGATGATCACTTTGATGAAGACTTTTCACTCAAAATTTCACCTCCAAGCTGTTCCTTGATTTGGACTTCAATGGAGTATTTGGGATTTCTTAAGGGATTTTGGGGTTTTTGATTTAGAAGAATTAAATATTCCAAGTGTTAAGCACTTATATACTTGTTTAAAATACCAATATACCCTAAATAAACCTCCAATACTCTTATTTGTAAGTGGGGTGAAATTCCCATTTCACCCTCACTTAACAGTGACCTGCGCAGGGACTTGGCTTCACAGACGGAAGGCAGTCGACGGACCGTTTGTCCATAAATGGACCGTCTTGTCCTTCCGTTGGTTGGGTAAGAGACTTGCCAAGGTTCACACATCACCCAAGACCAAGTCTACACCAACTACACCCATTGACGGGGTGTCTATTGTCCCACGAGCCATAGATGCCTCCATCGTTTGGGAGCTGCCTGGGACAGTCTTGACATAAAGTTTGGGTACTTCCTCAAGGACCCTTACTTGGTCCTTGGGGATGTTTTCCCGGACATTTCCAAGACAAATACAATATTCTATGATTGTAACACATCTCGCATAAATTTCATCCAAAACGAACACATAAAACTCGATGAAACATGCTTAGACACACAAGGTCGATTCAAGGCGTATTTTTCAAACTTCATGAACGTTCTTGGACGTTTGACCTCCAAAATTTACAAAATGTGACACAATTCCTATAAATTCTATAATAACTCATTTAAGGACCTTAAAACCTCATGAATCACATATAAACACATAAAACCACATATGAGACATTTAGGTAACTTAGTCGTCGAACGTCTTAGTCGTCTGTTGACCTTTGACTTCCAATGCACCTAAACTCTTAGATACTTCCTCTAAAACATATTATTGACCACATTATAACCTTATACCACTATTACCAACATGTTAGGATCTAGATAACCTAAGTCATTTTTGGGGTCTTACATTTCGGGTTTAGGGTTAAGGATTTGAGGTCTAATATCAATGGTTTAGTGTTTAATGTTTGGGTTTTGGTACTTTGGTTTTGAGGTTTAGGGTTTATGGTAGGGTTAGGGTTAGGGTTAATGTTAGGGTTAGTGTTAGGGTTTAGGTCGTCTTTAGGTTTTAGGGTTTGGGGTTAAGTGTTTGAGTTATAATATCTATGGTTTAGTGTTTAATGTTATGGTTATGGTATTTTGGGCTTCAAGTTTCGGGTTAATGGGTTTGGGTTAGGGTTAGGGTTAGGGTTAAGGTTATGGTTAGTGTTTGGGTTAGTGTTAGGGTTCAGGTTTAGGGTTTTTTAGGTTTTATGGTTTGTGGTTTAGGAGTTGAGGTTTAAAATCTATGCTTTAGTGATTAATGTTTGAGTTTTCGTATTTTGGACTTAGTTTTTTTTTTGGATTTAGGGTTTAGGGTTTAGGGTTTAGGGTTTAGGGTTATGGTTAGGGTTAGTATTAGGGTTAGTTTTTTTTTTTTAACGTTTTATGGTTTAGGGTTTAGAATTTAATGTTTAAAATCTATGGTTTAGTATTTAATGTGTGGGCTTCAGTATTTTGGACTTAGGGATTATAGTTTATTGTTAGCGTTAGAGTTAAGGTTAGGGTTAGGGTTTTGGTTTATGGTTATGGTTAGGGTTAGGGTTAGGGTTAGTTTTTTTAAGTTTTTTTGGTTTAGGGTTTATGGTTTATGGTTTGTGGTTAGGGTTACGGTTAGGGTTAGGGTTTTGGTCTTTTTTAGGATTTTGGGTTTAGGGTTTCAGATTTGAGGTTTAATATCTATGGTTTAGTGTTTGATTTTTTGTTTTTGGTATTTTGGGCTTGGGGTTTACGGTTTATGGTAGGGTTAGGGTTAGGTTTAATGTTATGGTAAGGGTTAGGGTTTAGATTTTTTTCAAGGTTTTAAGGTTTGGGGTTAAGGGTTTGAGTTATAATATCTATGGTTTAGTGTTTAATGTTAGGGTTATGGTATTTTGGGTTTCAAGTTTCGGGTTAATGGTTTAGGGTTATGGTTAGGGTTAAGATTAGGGTTCGTGTTTGGGTTAGGATTAGGGTTAGGGTTTGGGTTTGTTTAGGTTTTAAGGTTTATGGTTTAAGATTTGAGGTTTAAAATCTATGATTTAGTGTTTAATGTTTGGGTTTTCGTATTTTGGACTTAGGGTTTTTTTGGGACCTTTTTTTTGGACTTAGACTTTAGGGTTTAGGGTTTAGGGTTTAGTGTTATGATTAGTGTTAGGGTGTAGGTTTTTTAGGTTTTATGGTTCAGCGTTTAGCATTTGAGGTTTAAAATCAGTGATTTAGTATTTAACTTTTTTTTTTTTGGGAAAGCTTTGATTCATTAAAATGTATCATACTAAGGCCAATTAGTGTTTAATATTTGGGTTTTGGTATTTTGGGCTTTTTTTTAGTTTAATTACCCTTGGAGGGGTAGGGTATGAGCAACACCCCCATGCCTTAACATTAATAATAAAACAAAATACAATTAGGGGGACATAAACCTAACCTCTGAACCTATGATGGTTCAGAATTAACTTTCCAAAAGGAAGTTAACTCCTCCCCTTACAAAAAAGGTGAAACTAAAATACGAAGTACCTAGAAGAGAGGACTCCTCTCCATACATAGTATCTAAGAAACATAAAAAGGGAGACTCTCCCTTTACATTTTCAAAAAACAATAATACTATCCTATTCTAACCTATTCAAAGAAGCTATAATTTTGAATTATATCTAAGTTTAAAAGGTAACAATATTGTTAAAGGAGGTTCTTTAATTTTCTTGGCCTTCTTCCTTCTAAAGCTAGGAATTTCCAGTAGGTCAAGATGATAATAAGCCTTTGCTTCCTTAGGTAGCTGCTAGTTGTTGAAATATATTTGAGGAGTGGTTGTTTTGTGGTTGTGTTTTGAAAGAGCATCAGTAACCTAATTAGCTTCTCTAAATACATGTATGCATTTGAAGTTTTGGGTCTGTGTGATGAGATTTTTTAATCTTCCCAACTATGTTATGATGCTCCATTGGGGGACTGATTTCTGTAGGATCCAATTTACAACTAATTGAGAGTCAAGCTCCAGTAATATGTTCCTGTAACCTAGTTCATGTGCCCAAGTTAAACCAAAAATGGCTGCTTCAATTTCAGCTTTGTTGTTTGTGCCTTCTCCAAGTGGAGTTGTGAAGGCCATCAACAACTTGCAAGATTAATCTGTCAGCATACCTCAAGCTCCAATCTTACAAGGGTTATTGACTGCACTACCATCTGTATTTATCTTGATCCTCTGGTCTGGGGTTTTTGTCCATGTTACCATGTTCACGTTAGTATCATGAACATACCTTTTACAATTTTGAATTAATTCTGTCCATTTGGCCGGCCATTTGATTTGAGGGAAAGTAGTGGTCAGCACTTTGTAGTTGTCCTTGTACACTGCATATTTAACCCAGCTTATGTTGGTTATTTTACCTCCATATTTGCAGGCACACCTGTTCTTCCATAAGTCCAACAGATGAAGATAGGCATGGCCTGCAGAAGTAGTTTGTGATCTGCATTTTTATATTTGGTTGTCCACTACTGTTGGATAAGTTGCTGTAGTGAAGTGTGGTCTGGATGGATTCCTGCAGTGGTTGCAAAGATACTCCACACATTGGCCGCAAATTGTCCTGAGTTGAAGGTGTGCTCTATGCTGTCCATACCTATCCTCTTACAACAACAAAAACAATGTGATGGCTCAATGCCAAAGTTAGCCAATTTCTCATTAGTAGGGAGTTTACCCTTTAAGGTTCTCCATAGTAAAAAAGAGGATTTAAAAGGTATGCTTTTATGCCATAAGAGGGATTGAAGTGATTTTTTGTTCTTTTTCTCTAATTTCCTCCAAGGCATAAGAACAACTAAAGACTTCATTAGTGTTGGGTTTCCACACAGCTTGATCAGGAAGGTGGTGTTGTGGAGAAATCTCTGTTGCAATGATGTTGGAGAATTGACTAGCAGGGGCCTGTACTATCAACTTGCTCCAGCTCCACTGTCCTTCTTCCCAAAAATCAGCCATAATAAATAGTTGAATCTGTACTATTGGTAGTGAATTGTGTGAATGGCCCAGTGCCAAGACAATTATCCCACCAAAAGGAACAATTTCCAGCTTGGAGTTTCCATTGGATATGTTGCTCAACTTGGTGTCTGTTCATCAACATATATTTCCAAGTCAATGAATCCCCATTATCCCATTTTTTGCACACAGGGTTGGATCTTTGACAATATTTTTCACTTAAAAAATCTCCCCAAAGGGTCTGTTTAGTTCTAAAAATCCACCACTGCTTGTATTGGAAAGCCAAGCAAACATCCTTCAAGTTCCTCATTCAACCCCACTTCATCATATGGGAATCTTAAATTTTACCATGATGCCCAGTGGTACCTCTTCTTTTCATTTTTCCATCCCCAGAAAAAATCATCTATTAGCATTTGAACTAGTTTAAGTACAGAAGATGGAGGGGTTACTGCAGACAACAAGTGAATAGGAAATACCTGCAGAACATGTTTTGTAAGAACTGCTCTACCACCACAGCTGAGTTGTTTGGTTTGCCAACCTGTAATCCTGCATACAACTTTGTTAACAAGGTCAGAGAAATAACTCTTCCTAGGTCTACCAACAAATAAGGGGCATCCTACGTAAGTAAGAGGGCACTGATTTTGTTTGAAACCTGTGAGTCCTTTGATTCTATTTCTTGTGCTATTGAAGGCATTAGAGTGAAGAATAAAATGACTCTTGTCTCCATTGATGAGCTGTCGTGATGTAATTTCATACTCCTTTAGAGTTTGCATTAAGAGTTTCAAGGTTTTGCATCTGCCAGAGGTGAACAATATTATATCATCTGCAAAACTCAGATAACTCACTTGGGCCCCCCTCATTTCCATGAAAAAACCATGATAATCAAGACGGTTTTGCAACCTTTTGAGTGACCTTGATAAGACTTCTGCACCTAAAATAAATAGGGCTGGAGAAAGGGGGTCACCTTGCTTGAGTCCTCTAGAGGAGTGGAAGAACACATGCCTCTTACCATTGGCAATGATTGAGTACCAATTATTTTCCATAATTCTCCAACCCATATCAATGAAAACTTTAGCATCCTTAGAACCAGGCAGATATAAGACAATGAAACCCTGTCATAAGGTTTTTGCCATGTCCAATTTGATGATGACATATCTTCCAATGTTGGGTTTCTAGATTTGGTGAATGATTTCCTTATCTAACATGATATTCTCAGAAATACTTCTACCTTTAACAAACCCAGATTGGTTAGGAGAAATTAGGGAGGGGAGGATAGGACTAAGTCTGTTGCTCACTAGTTTAGATATAATATTGCTAGTGAAATTGCTCAGACTTATAGGCCTAAACTTAGTTAACTTATTAGGTTACTCACTTTAGAAAGTAAGACAATACAAGAATGTGTGAAGTACTTAGGAATCATTTGGCCACTGAAGAAGGCTTGAATAATTCCCATCAAATCATTCTTGATAATGTGCCAACACTTCTGAAAAAATTCACCATTCATGCCATCTGGACCAGCTGCAAATTTAGTTCTTAAAAACAACCACACTCTTAAGTTCATCCATATTAGGTATACTGGTGAGCTTTGTATTCTTCTCCTGACTGATCATCCTTGGAATGCATTCCAAAGTGTTCCATTAATAATTTTTTCATCACCTGTAAAAATCTCTTTGAAATGATCACAAGCTGCCAGAGCAATATTCTCCACACATTGTATCCATTCCCCATTCTCACTGATAATTTTGTGGACAAATAACTTCCTTCTTCTTCCTGTTATTATTGAATGGAAGTATTTAGAATTTGTGTCGCCTTCCTTAAACCATTGGAGTTGGGTTTTTTGTTTCAAAATAGTGTTTTCCAGCTTGAGGAACTTAATGTATTGGTCATTGAGCTCATGGAGGGCAATTCTGTTTGAGTCACTTTGGTCGAGGATGTAGTTTTCTTTAGATTTGTGAACCTGTTCCTCATACATCCTGACATTCTGAAAGATGTCACCAAATTCCTTCTTAGACCAAGTACTAAGAGTACTAGAAAACCTTTTCAGTTTCTGATGAAATCTCCACATACTATTACCTTTGACTTCCCTATCCCAACATGTTTTCACAGTTTCCACGAAAAGAGGACTGTCAACCCAGCAATTAAGGAATCTGAAATACCTGATGTCATCAGTTTCTTTAGAAACCATTTCCATAAGAGGAGGGCTGTGGTCTGACCCAGCCTGACAAATGAGTGATAGTGGTCTGAGGCATCATTTCCAGCCATGAATCATTTACAAGAGCCCTGTCAAGTCTCTTCCAAATTTTGTGATTAATAGCCCTCTTGTTGGACCATGTGTATTTCTGACCACTAAAACCAATGTCAAAAAGACCACAGCTTCAATGACATCTATGAAATCTATGCTTTTCCTCATATTATAAGGCACCCCTCCCAGCTTTTCTTCCACTGCAGTTATAATATTGAAATCTCCTACAAAGCACCAAGGCTTGGTATCCACAGTGGCTTGTTGTAACATCTTATCCCAAAGAGGTCTCCTAAGATGATCTTTTCATTTTGCATAGAAAAAAGTAGTAATAAATTGAAACTGTAAACTCATTATGTTTCATTTCACAAGTGATTTGATGTTCATCTTCATCAAGAATATTACAGTCAATATCACTACTCCAAAAAACCCAAATTTTACCATTACAGTTACTAGTAGCATTCTCCATGTTTAAGTGGACTTTAAAACTTTGAACATTACACTATCTGAGAATGGTTCCAAAATAGTGATGATTGATAACTGATGAAGTTTGCTGAGCATTTTGAGTCTCTCCAACCCCCGTTGAGTGTTGATCCCTCTCACATTCCATATGATTGTACTAATAATTGGGAAGATCTAGAGGAAAACAATCTAGTATTTGGTCTTCTTTTTGTGACAGTGTTGACATCTTGATTCTTGATCATCTAGAGATTGGTTGTCTCTATTCAGTTCATCTTCAGAATTATCCACCTCATACTCATCTATCAGAGGTGCTTTATTGACCTAACAAAACTGTTGTCTCTTATTAGGAGGCTTAGTTATTGGTGGGGTCATGTATTGAGACTGTAGAGGGGAGATATCCAGCCCCTAATTGTTATTGACCATAACAAATTAGGTGCATGGTTCCTCCCTCATTCCGTGTTCCTGCTCACTTCCACTGCCTTGCTGTTTACTCTGTCTCCTTTTATTAGCATCCCTTTTTTGTTTGCTGGGCTTATTTTTGCTCTTGAGAGTGCTTTCTAGAGTACAAGTATCAGTCTTCTTCCCCTTATCTTTTGTACTGTTAACCTTGTCATTTTTCTCATTATCCTCTTTTTCTTTTTGCTGTTTTTCCTTATTTTTTCCAAAGTTTTGCTGCCTGTTATTTTCTATTTGAGCCTGTTGTTGAATCTGTTGTTGTTCCACCTATTTTTTCCTGTTTCTAGAATTATCAATGGCTCTAAAGTCTAGACTATGGTCAGTGTACAACCCCTCATGAGGAACATGAGGTAAACTGCCCCCTTTGGTTACCCCTTCCTGCAAGTTAGTAAGTTTCTCCTAACTTCCCCCATCCATCCATCCTTTAACTTCACCATTCACATTCAACACATTTACAGATTGAGTAAAAGAGTTAGGTTGCATAGATATGATACCTGCACCCTTGAAGGTTAGGGTTTGATCAGATGGTCTTGTAGTAGTGGTACTTCTATTTGTGTTTTCCTGGGAAACTGTCCTGTTCGTGCCTGTGGTATCTTCTTTTTCTGCTTTATTATTTTCCTGCATATACAAGTTAGTGAAAGAATTATGATGTAAATTATTAGGATTACATGTTTGCTGAGATGGATCAAGAAGTGGTTCACTTGCTAGCATGCTTTATGCCAGAACTAGTTTCTAGGCTATTTTGGGAGCTTTTTCTTTCTGTGGTTTGGTATTTTTCATTCTCTGTGTATGTCATTCCTCTTCCATTTGTTGCTGTGTATGTTTCTGTTCCCCCTTATCATTGGTGTTTTGTTGTTTTCTCTCCTCATTCTTGTTGGTCTGTGCTTGATGATTCTCTTTCCCTCTGTGATTTTGTTGTTCCTTATTTTTGTCTTTGTCTGCACTCTTCTATATCATGACCTTGGTGTCTGCAATACTCACAGTAAGGTGGAATATTTTCATACTCCACAGGTTGCCACATACCTATAGTATCATCATCATTATGCAAACCAACCCACATATGCCTTGGCCTAGATTTAGTCAAATCAATTTGCATTTTGACTTTGGCCATTCAAGCTCTAGATCTTTTAATAGAAGCAGTGTCCAAATATAGCACCTTGCCTACAAATTCCAAGAGAGGAATAAGAAAGTTTTTTTTTGAAGCACTGCCAAGGTAGTCCTGGTAAGAGAATCTAAACTGGAACTATAGGTGTTTCCTCTTCCGGAGTAAAGAAAGGTGTCCAAGCTTGTATTCTCATGACTTTACCCTCAATAGTCATTCTTTGTTGAGTCCATAAAGTGTTGTTGTCTAGCTAATTCTGTAGGTCAATAAATACCTGTCTAGAGTTATAATGATCTATATTGACCACCCCACTTAGTTGATTCTGTTGAATGAAGCTGTTCCTGATAAACTCAACCTTAGGCATAGTTGTACTAAATTTCCCTACCAGAGTATATTTACAGTCAACAGTTAATGTATGCATATAATCATGCATATCAAATATCACTGTTGGTTGTCCCTGCTTGGTAGTCTATCTGAGGGTGGTTTTTAGTACAACAGTAGGATTTTGGGCTGCATGTATGTGTCTTAGACTTGCTGTCAAGGTCTCGACAACTATATAGGGAGCAGGCTTAGGGACTTTCTCTTGGTTACTGCTTTGGTGGCCTTTAGAGTTGTTAGGATCAATCATTTTTTGGTTAGCAACAGGCTGGGGGTTATTTCGAATTGGAGGAGTTTGTTTATCAAAATTGCTAGAATATTTTGGAAAATCTCTATGGTACTTGTTTTGATCACTGCTCTCCCCTATAGTATTTTGTGGAGTTTGTCCCAGATTACCATCCCGATTCCTATGATTTTGATCACTATGATTTACAACTTTATTGGCTAGACCCCTCTGTATTAGATCACCAGACTCATCAGCTAATTATCCCATGGCATTATCATGCACATGTCCAACATTGTCATAATTATAGATTTATTTGTTCATAGAAGTGGAGGGAGTGTACTTACCTGCGTGTTGTTCCTTTTCCTTCTACTCGTTGGAGTTTTGTTGATGTCCCTGCATATTATCACCAGCATTTCCATCAGTTTAGTTAACCTTCATACCTGCTTTCGATTGCTCATCCCTGTGTGATATATTATCGATAGGCTTCACTCCAAATGAGAAGTGTGAATAGATCTCTACATCAATTACTTCTCTTGGTGTAGTTCCTGCGTTGGTTTGTTAAAGCTTAGAACCCAGAACAACATCCATAGCTTTGCCTTTTCTATCTCACCACTGTGTTGCATTATCAAATTCTTTTGCCCAAAATTTCCAGTGTGATTGTAATCTTGAGCTAATTGATTGGATATATTTGTGAGATGAACTTCTTGTGCATTAGAATCTACTCCATTATCCCCCCACAAGCAGCTTTTGTTCGAGCGACATTTTGGTTACTGGAATTAATGTCGCCGGTGGCCTGGCCGTCCTTTGAAGTTGAAATTGGTGTGAGATGCACATCTTCCCCACGGGAGTAAACCCAATAGGTAAATCACTTCGAAACAACTGTGAAGATGCTCGATTTTGAGATCAATTTTTGTGCAACTTAGTTGTGACTTCCCCAGAAATTGTCACTTCAGTTCTCTCAATTGGCACAATCAAATTTCCTTATTTTGAAGTATGTTGTAGCCATTGATTAGTAGAATCATTCTATATATCCTTGTAATCTTGATTTAACGTAATGAATTTAGGGGAAATAATTTTGCGATTCCCTGCCATTTCACTCTTGGAACTCGCACTGTTCATCGCTTCATTCATCTGCGAATTCCCAGAGTTGTGAGATGAATTAGAGGGTGATTCTTGTTCATTGTGATCGTATTTTTCAAGCGCCCCTGCTGTATCTAGTCCGGTGGTCTATAGGAGACCTCTGGCAGCTCACGCGCCATGTCCGTCCGGCTGAACTACCCGTTAGAGTCATCTGTTCGTCAATTCCCTAGAGAGAGCGCGTTTAGAGTGAGAAATTAGAGAGAGAAAAAAATTGGGAAATGTGGAAGCGATGGTATTTTGGGCTTGAGGTTTATGGTTAATGGTTTAGGGTTAGGGTTAGGTTTAAGGTTAGGGTTACAGTTTGGGTTAGGGTTAGGGTTTAGATTTAGGTTTTTTTTAAGGTTTTAGGGTTGTTAGCTTAGGATTTGGGGTTTAAAATCTATGGTTTAGTGTTTAATATTTGGGTTTTTGTATTTTGGACTTATGGTTTAGGGTTTAGGGTTTAGGGTTAGGGTTAGGGTTAGGATTAGGGTTAGGGTGAAGGTTTTTTTTAGGTTTTATGGTTTAGGGTTTAGAATTTCAGGTTTAAAATCTATTGTTTAGTATTTAATGTGTGGGATTCAGTATTTGAGGCTCAGTGTTTTGGGTTTATGGTTTAGGGTTAGGGCTAGGTTTTTTTTTGTCTTAGATTTTTGGGTTTAGGGTTTAGGTTTTGAGGTTTATTATCAATGGTTTAGTGTTTAATGTTTGGGTTTTGGTATTTTGGGCTTGGGTTGAGGGTTTATGGTAGGGTTATGGTCAGGGTTAATGTTAGGGTTAGAGTAGGGTTTAGGTTGTTATTTAGGTTTTAGGTTTAGGGTTTATGTTGTTTTTCAGGTTTTACGGTTTGGGGTTAAGGATTTGAGGTGTAATATCTATGATTTAGTGTTTAATGTTAGGGTTTTAGGATTTTCTGCTTTGGGTTTAGGATATAGGGTTTAGGGTTAGGGTTAGAGTTTGTGTTAGGGATAGGGTTAGTGTTAGGATTTTTTTTTTTTTTAGGTTTTAGGTTTTGGGGTTTAGGATTTTTGGTTTAAAATATATGGTTTAGTGTTAAATGTTTGGCTTTTGATATTTTGAGCTTGGGGTTTAAGGTTAATTGTTTAGGGTTAGGGTTGGGATAGGGCTTAGGTTAGGGTTAGGGTTAGGGTTAGGGTTTAGGTTTTTATTAGGTTTTAGGGTTTTTGGTTTAAGATTGGACGTTTAAAATCTATGGTTTATTGTTTAATGTCTGGGTTTCGTATTTTGGACTTGGTTTTTTTTTGAATTTAGGTTTTAGGGTTTAGGGTTAGGGTCAGGGTAAGGGTGTAGGTTGTTTTTTAGGTTTTATGGTTCAGAGTTTAGAATTTAAGGTTTAAATCTATGGTTTAGTATTTAATGTTTGGGTTTGGTATTTTGAACTTTTTTTTATTTGACCGACTCTTGTCATGGGTCTGTGGCTGAGCAACACCCCTAGGCCTTATCATGACACACAAAAAAATTATGTACAAAGAGGGGGTCTATACCTTACCTCCAACTTATAATGGGTTAAATTTTGACCTACTTACTAAACTTGGTCAACTTAGCCTTACACATTGATCATATTCTAATCAAGACTATGTCTAGAATATAATAAATGAGGAAGACTCTCCCCTTACACTTGTAAGAGAAAATAAAGAACTAATCCTATTCTAAGCCAACTATTACAATAGTCACTTCTGAATAGGTTATAATAAAAGTACAATACATTTGTAAAAAATACATAAGATGTATGGAGCAGTGATAAGCAACTTAAGGTGGTTCTTTAATTCGTTTGAGTCTTTTCCTTCTAAAGTTTTGTTATCCAGCCTTTTCCAGCATATAGCATCCTTTGATTGCTGACAATAATTGATGAGGAGTGTAGAAATGTTGAATTATATCCTTTTTATGACTCCATTTTTATAGCAAATCAGTAGTACCATTTGCCTCCCTGTATATGTGTCTACATGGGAAGGTTTCCATCTTGCTACCAATGTCTTGAATAGCTTGAATAGCTTGCCTATTTTGCCATGGTATTATACTTCTTTGATTGATCCATTTGCTCACCAATTAAGAATCAACCTCCAACAAAATTCATTTTTAACCATGTTGTTCACACCAATCGAGTCCATAAAAATTCTTCCTTAATTTCTGCATTGTTATTAGTACCAAAGTCAAGATGTATAGAAAAAGCATAAACATATTACCATGATTATCTCTTAAAATCCCCCCCCCCCCCGCGCCTATTTTACCTGGATTATGCAATGCACTACCGCCCGTATTCAATTTAAAGAATCCTAATGCAGGCTTGTCCCACTGCACAAGAGATACCTTAATTTGCAGTTGACAGTGATTGACCATTTTGAACAATCTGTCCCACGTATAAGGCTAGTGTATCGTAGGAAAATTGATCGTGAGTATTTTCTCAATATATCTAAAAATGAGATGTTGTACTCTGCTCAAGCTTGATTTTTACTCCCATATTTGACTGCACACCTGTTTTTCCACAAATTTCAGCAAATATAATTAGGTAAAATTTGAAATAAAATTTTTTGTACCTTATTATGGTAGTGTAAGCTTCTCCACTGCATCACCAAGCATCTCAAATTGGTAGTGTCATGATGTAATCCCACCATAGCTGAATGCTTTAAACATATATATTTGGCAACATTCCCAGTGACCAAAATATGGTTCACCTCATCTTTCCCTGGTGTGTGGCAGAAAAAACAGTCACTAATCTCCTTTCCAAACGTAACCAATTTTTCATTAGTAGGTACTTTCATCTCAAAGCTCTCCAAATACAAAAAGAAACTTTGAAAGGCAAGAGTTTGTGCCATATAAATTTTGTTAACAGGATCCCTTGTGTGTTTCTTCCTAATTGAATTCTAAGCATTTAAGATAGAAAAAATTCCCATCCTCAGCAGGTGTCCAAATAGGTGAATCTGGCAAGGCTTCATTGTAATGAATTAGAGTGTTTAATATCATAGGAACCAACAAAGATGGGGCATGCTGTCGAACTTGTAACATTCCAGAAAATGTACTTGTCTAGTGAAGAGCCTATTAGGTTTTAAGAATATGAATTGGGATTCATAGGCATCCCATTGACCAATATTTAGTAATATTGGGCATGTTAAGAGAATATTGGCTTAAGGGTGTTAGCCAAATTTTGTATGTATACACAAGTAATATATAACTTAAAAATTCACTTTGATGTTCAAATGCTCCAATCCAAGCTTATTGAGGAATTGTACCTGCAATGAAGACCCTAAGCTAAAATTATTATTTATTTACACACATCAGGTATGAGGCATCCAAGTGTCAAGCCTAGGTACTATAGAACATGATCATTTAAAATGATCATATAGATTAAGCAGCGCCCAAGGACATAGTGAGGATCCTTGGACAAGAAGTGAATTTTCTAGAAGTGTACGGTTAGGAAAGTGCACAGCAACACATGTGCAAACACATGTGCAAGTCTTTACTTATGGTCTCCTATCTTATCTACTCGGTTGTGTGGGGTTATGGGGCTTCCCATGACCATTGAACTTGTAGTTTGGGGATGAGGTCATTGGTAAATATTTTGTATGTTGTGTTTATATGATCTATTGAATATGAAATGTTAACATGACTCTATGAGAATATGTCTTTGATTATGATCATGCTTTAACTTGTATGTGTTATATGGTATGTGCATTGAAGATTTTCATATGACTTAGCATGTGTTTCTAAAAAGATGATAAATGATCCTTTTTCATGCATGTCCCTATGTGTTATGTGCATATACCCATACTTATTACATGTGGAGTACTAACCCATTACTTTCTAGTACTACAACTGTAGGTTCTGGCCATTGAAGTAAAGCAGGTCAAGTTGAAGAATCTAGGAACTGTTTCTCCAAGTCTTGGTAGGTCCTGATGTGCGGGACGCTATCATTTATATTCCAGTCTATGAAGACTTAGTAGTTTTTAGAATACGTTATTCCGTTATGTTCTTTGGAATCTTTTGTATTAAGTCCTATATGGCATATTGACTATTATTGTCTAAGTCCATATTTGCACTCTTTAGATGGTTATATATATGTGAGACAAGTCTTAGAAAATCGTATGTCTTTATAAATCCTAAGTATGAAGTCTAAGTGTACTTCATTAGTATGTTAAAGGTTTAAAATTTTTCCGCAATTTTACTATCGCATGTTATGACGAATGCTAAGAGGCTTGTCTGCGACCTCTGAGAGGTTAACTACGCCGGTCTCATTCGAGGTCTAGGATCCGGGTGTGACAAACTTGGTATCAGAGTATGAGGTTAAATATTGGAATCTTAAACTTTGTATTAGAGCATGAGGTTAAATATGTAATTTTAAAATTGGTATCAGAGCATGAGGTTGAATATCCTTAGGGTCAATGTCTCACTAAACCACATTACCTAGTGTCTTGTTCATGGTTGTGAAGCGCGCCACAATTGTGGACGAGAGTCCTATGTGATGATTAGGAAACTTCTCTTTTCTTGATACTCCTACTTCGCGCCTCTATAGCTTTGACAATATGTGTCTATTAGCATCAAATCCCTTGTTGTGTATATAGGCGATGAACACAAGAAGGACAACCTCTAGAAGGGTAGGAGAGGAGATTGCGAATGCGGGAGATACTCCCCAAGGTAGAGGAAAGTCTCCTAAGAAAGAGGAATAGGGAATCTAAGAAGGCAAAGTCTTTTGAGAGTGGTTCTCCTAAAAGTAGGTTTGATGTTCAAAAAAGCCTAAATTTAAGAAGAGGTTTTTCAATCCAAGTTTCTTTAGATTTCTCCAAGAAGCGAAATGATATAGGTTCTAATCCTAAACCTCAAGAGGGGAGATATGTTGATCCACTAAGACAAAGACCAAATTGTGGTAAGTGTGGTAAGAAGCATGGGGGCGAATGTCTTGTTGGAACTAATAGTTGCTATGGTTGACCGCTTGGTTGTGGCAAAGGTGGCTATATGGTGAAAGATAATCCTAATTTTGAAACTCCAAAAAGAAACCGTTTCTATGCACTCAAGGTTAGGGGAGAACAAGAAAGCTATCCCGACGTTGTGACGTGTATGTTACAAGTTTTCTCTGTTAATGTTTATGCTTTACTTCACCAAGGGTTTTTTATACCATGTGGTGAGTATGAGGATTTTCAAAGGTATTGAATTCAAGAAAATCGAAACTAGGGTTGTTCTCAATGAAATTGTCAAATGTTGATCTCCCTAGTTCTCCCTATTTCCGATTCTAGTAGTATGTATAATGCTCAAAATTTCAGTAAGAAAGAAAGAAAGAAAGAAGAAGAAAGGTAAGTTCAAAGTGAACTAAGTAAGCATATCATGAGAATATCAAATCATCAGTGTTTGATAAGAATGAAGTTTTAACAGTTATTGGTTTATGCAAATATTGGAATATGAGTATATGCCTCAAGAACTATATATTATGCAAATAATCAAAGAATGGGCATAGTCAATAAAGATTGGCTTATAAAGACTTCATGCCCAATTTAACAAGAATGAAAAAAAAATTAACTTGTTTACTAAATAGGTGCATGTTTTGGTAAAAGATAGTACCAACTAGAGTTTTAAGAAGATGTTTTCATACTCTATTCTTGCACTTATGTGAAACTTGTATGCATATGTTTTCTTGAAATTTTGTTGTTTTGTTGATATCTTGAGAAGATTGAAAGCATGGTAACTCTTTGATGCATTTTGTTCTTATGATAAGGTTGAGAAGAAATTTCCTCAGTATGTATTATGAATATGTAGCCCTTATATGGTTGTGCATCATGATTTGAGTGCTAAGTGTAATGAAATTTTATGTGCTATTTGTGCTGTTAGTATTGAGTCTTTTCCTTACCCTCCAAAAGATTTTAGTGTCATTCGGGGACGAATGTTCCTAAGGAGGGGATAATGTAACATTCTAAAAAATGTACTTATCTAGTGAAGAGCCTATTATGTTTTAAGAATATGTATTGAGGTGCATAGGCATCCCATTGTCCAATATTTAGTAATATTGGGCATGTTAAGAGAATATTGGCTTAAGGGTTTGTATGTATACACAAGTAACTTATAACTTAAAACTACACTTTGATGTTCAAATGCTCCAATCCAAGCATATTGAGGAATTGTATCTGCAATTAAGACCCTAAGCTAAAATTGTTATTTACTTACACACATCAGGTATGAGGCATCAAAGTGTCAAGCCTAGGTACCATAGCACATGATAGTTTAAAATGATCATGTAGATTAAGCAGTTCCAAGGACATAGTGAGGATTCTTGGAAAAGAAGTGAATTTTCCAGAAGTGCACGGTTAGGAAAGTGCATAGCAACACATCTGCAAATACAAGTGCAAGCACATGTGCAAACGGCCGAGATACAAGCCCAACCAATTCGGTTATGGTGGTTAGGGCACAGGTGTGTCGGATCAAGCCACGTGGGGCAGAGCCCCCTAACAAAACCTAGGTTCTAACTAACCGACCTAACTAACTAACTAACCTAGGACTAACTAAAATTAACTAACTAGTGTGCCCAAAATCCTAAGACCTAACCGGGTACACTAGCCGAGTAGCTAACTAAAGAAACATCCTAGTGCCTAACCTAGGATGGTCCAATGGGATTGTTTATGGTCCTAATGACTTACGGGTACTTTAGTAATTACCCTAGGTCACTTAATAAGTTAAATTAGCAACTTAAATAATTAATTTAATTCCTAGTCAAACCCAACACTCTAAGTCAAATGTTCTCCTAGTTGTAGTCAATTTAGGAGGAGTGTTAGGTAATTTAAGTGGAGGGTTTTTAGGGCAATTATTAGGACGTCTTAATATTGATATTAGGTCCATTTTAGACCACTTTTACACGTCCCAAATAAGAATCAAACGAAATTCTCTTAATCTGTCAATAACGCTCTCTTTTTCCAAACTCCATTGAAGAACAAGAAAAGCTTAAGTAAGAAGACGAAGTTTTCAAAGTTTCCAACCAAGATTTAGTGGATTCTTCATCTTTAAGGTATGGTTTTTCACTCTTTGGATTCCTTTCCCCAAAAGGTTCTTTCAAGATAAGTTTTCAAGAACTTACCATACTAGGGTTTTTACTCTACAAAATGGATTTTCTTCCTAACCCTAGATTTATGATTTTAAATGAAAAGTAAACGTTTTCTATATTCAATTTCGCACGAACTGTTGAGTAATTGATTAATAATGTTTGAATGTCATGTGATACATGATCTTTCTCTATGTGATGGTTTTGAATGGTTTGTTTGTAGTGTTTGATAACATGAAAACGTTAGGGTTAGAATTTAAGGTTTGAATGAACCCTTTAATGACCTGTTTCCCTTCTCCTACGCTATGCATTAATCTTGTACATGATTTGATGAGTTGTTCTTGATTATGTCATTGAGTATTTCACTATGGATGATTATGAATATTGCATGATGAATAAGTTTTTTGGAAGTAAGAGGTAAGTCTTCTAAAATTGTGATTACTCTAAGATGTTTATGTTAGCCTATAAATCATGATGCTATGTTATGAAAGTATGTACGATGTTGCTATGTGAATATGCTGGCTATGAACATGTAAATTGTGAGATTATGATAAGAATACGAATATGGAAGTTATGATACTCTCTTGTATGCTTTACACAAGATGATTACGCCATGTAAATATCACAAAAAGATAGCTTACGATGAAAGGACAATTCTCATCTAATCTAAAAGAGATCATGATCATGTTATAAAGGGAGATAGTCTCCTATGACCTATGATAAGTTTTTGATAAAAGATAAATTAAAGGTTATTTCAAGAAAAGGGACTTAAGCTAAGCACCGAAGAACTAGATATGGGAAGTGTCCCTTCTCCAGCGGGAAGGTAGGTTCACAATGATTCTCATGAGATTGAGGCTGCTATTTAATATGGAACTATGGGTCTCTAATACATCTCCTAGTTCTCGAACTATGCTGCCACCATATGTTACTAGCAAGTGGATCCACATAAGAAAGCTAGGTAGTATTCGGTTCTACTTTGGCCGGTAGACCACTTCTTTTCGGTATGGGGAAGACACTGGATTCCATGTTTAGCTCACATGGTCTATGTTAGTTAATGCGTATGTTCCCTCATGAAAAACGAAAGACAAGTAAATGAACGTTGACTAGGGTGACTTGAGGAGTTTGCTTAGTATAGGTAGTGGTATGGGACACTACCTAGACATTGCACAAGTTGACTCTAAGAGAAGTCCTAGGAGATTGTTCTTATGTAATATGATAACATGAAAGGTATGATGCTTATGATATATGATGTTACTCTTAATTGAATGTTGATCCTTATGATGAATGTGTTATTTGCTTATATTGTTATATGAGGTGATGACTACTTCTGTTACAAGTATATAAAGCAAGTCTTTACTTACGGTCTCCTATCTTATCTACTCGGTTGTGTGGGGTTATGGGGCTTCACATGACCATTGAACTTGTAGGTTGGGGATCAGGTCATTAGTAAATATTTTGTATGTTGTGTCTATATGTTCTATTGAATATGAAATGTTAACATGACTCAATGAGAATATGTCTTTGATTATGATCATGCTTTAACTTGTATGTGTTATATGGTATGTGCATTGAAGATTTTCATATGACTTAGCATGTTTACTAAAAACATGATAAATGATCCTTTTTCATACATGTCCCTATGTGTTATGTGCATATACCCATACTTAGTACATGTGGCGTACTAACCCCATTACTTTATATTACTACAACTGTAGGTTCCAGCCATTGAAGTTAAGCATGTCGAGTTGAAGAAACTTGGAACTCTTTCTCCAACTCCTGGTAGGTCCTCATGTTCGGGATGCTATCATTTATATTCCAGCCTATGAAGACTTAGTAGTTTTTAGAATACGTTATTCCGTTATGTTCTTTGGATTCTTTTGTATTAAGGCCTATATGGAATGTTCACTATTATAGGCTAAGTCCAGATTTGCACTCTTTAGATGGTTATATATATATGTGATAAAAGTCTTAGAATATCGTATGTCTTTAAAAATCATAAGTATGAAGACTAAGTGTACTTCATTAGTATGTTAAAAGTTTTAAATTTTTCAGCAATTTTACTATCGCATGTTATGACAAATGCTAAGAGGATTGTCTGCGACCTCTGAGAGGTTAACGACACCGGTCTCATTCGGGGTATCGGATCCGGCTGTGACAAACTTTGTATCAGAGCATGAGGTTAAATATTGGAATCTTAAACTCGGTATTAATGCATTAGGTTAAATATGGAATCTTAAACTTGGTATAAGAGAACGAGGTTAAATATTCTTAGGGTCAATGTCTCACTAAACCACATTACCTAGTGTCTTGTTCATGATTTTGAAGAGCGCCACAATTGTGGAAGAAAGGCTATGTGATGATTACGAAACTTCTCTTTTCTTGATACTCCTATTTCGTGCCTCTAGAGCTTTGACACTATGTGTCTATTAGCATCAAATCCCTTCTTGTGTATATAGACGATGTACACAAGAAGGACAACCTCTAGAAGGGTAGGAGAGGAGATTGCAAATGCGGGATCTACTCCCCAAGGTAGAGGAAAGTCACCTAAGGAAGAGAATAGGGAAGCTAAGAAGGCAAAGTGTTTTGAGAGTGGTTTCCTAAAAGTAGGTTTGATGTTCAAGACAAGCCTAAGTTTAAGATGAGGTTTTTCAAACTAAGTCCTTCATATTTCTCCAAGAATCGCAATGATAGAGGTTCTAATCCTAAACCTCAAGAGGGGAGAAATGTTGATCCACCATGAGAAAGACCAACTTGTGGTAAGTGTGGTAAGAAGCATGGGGGCGAATGTCTTGTTGGAACTAATAGTTGCTATGGTTGACCGCTTGGTTGTGGAAAAGGTGTCCATATGGTGAAAGATAATCCTAATTCTGAAACTCCAAAAAGGAACCATTTCTATGCACTCAAGGCTAGGGTTGAACAAGAAAGCTCTCCCGACGTTGTGACGGGTATGTTAAAAGTTTTCTCTGTTAATGTTTATGCTTTTCTTGACCAAGGGTTGTTTATACCATGTGGTGAGGATAAAGGAGGCTTTTCAAACGTATTGAATTCAAGAAAACCGAAACTTGGGTTGTTCCCAATGAAATTGTCAAATGTTAATCTCCCTAGTTCTCCCTATTTCCGATTCTAGTACTATGTATAATTCTCAAAATTTTAGTAAGAAAGTAAGAAAGAAAGAAGAATAAAGGTAAGTTCAAAGTGAACTAAGTAAGCAAAAAATGAGAATGTTAAATCATCTATATTTGATAACAATGAAGTTTTAACAGTTATTCTTTTATGCCAATATTAGAGTATGAATATATGCCCCACGAACTATATATTATGCAAATAATCAAAGAATGGGCATAGCCAATAAAGATTGGCTTATAAAGACTTCATGCCCAATTTAACAAGAATGAAAAAAATCTGACTTGTTTACTAAATAGGTGCATGTTTTGGTAAAAGATAGTACCAACTAGAGTTTAAAGAAGATGATTTCATACTCTATTCTTGAACTTATGTGAAACTTGTATGCATATGCTTTCTTGAAATTTTGCTGTTTTGTTGATATCTTGAGAAGATTGATAGCATGGTAACTCTTTGATGCATTTTGAGTTTACGATAAGGTTGAGAAGAAAACTCCTCACTATGTGTTATGAATATGTAGCCCTTATATGGTTGTGCGTCATGATTTGAGTGATAAGTGAAATGAAATGTTATGTGTTGTTTGTGCTGTTAGTATTGAGTCTTTTCCTTACCCTCCAAAAGATTTTAGTGTCATTCGGGGACGAATGTTCCTATGGGGGGGATAATGTAACATACTAGAAAATGTACTTTTCTAGTGAAGATCCTATTAGGTTTTAAGAATATGTATTGAGGTGCATAGGCATCCCATTGTCCAATATTTAGTAATATTGGGCATGTTAAGAGAATATTGGTTTAAGGGTGTTAGCCAATTTTTGTATGCATACACAAATAATTTATAACTTAAAAATACACTTTGATGTTCAAATGCTCCAATCCAAGTTTATTTAGGAATTGTACCTGCAATGAAGACCCTAAGCTAAAATTATTATTTATTTACACACATCAGGTACGAGGCATCCAAGTGTCAAGCCTAGGTACAATAGCACATGATCATTTAAAATAATCATTTAGATTAAGCAGTTCCCAAGGACATAGTGATGATCCTTGGAAAAGAACTGAATTTTCTGGAAGTGCACGGTTAGGAAAGTGCACAGCAACACATGTGCAAACACATGTGCAACCGGCCAACAGACAAGCCCAACCGATTCGGTTAGGGCGGTTAGGGGACAGGCGTGTCGGATCAAGACACGTGGGTCCGAGCCCCCTAACCAAACCTAGGTTCTAACTAACCGACCTAACTAACTAACTAACCTAGGACTAACCTAAATTAACTGACTAGTGTGCCCAAAATTCTAAGACCTAACCGGGTACACTAGCTGAGTAGCTTACTAAAGAAACATCCTTGTACCTAACCTAGGATGGTGCAAAGGGGTTGTTTATGGTCCTAACGACTTAGGGGTACATTAGTAATTACCATAGATTACTTAATTAATTAAATTAGCAACTTCATTAATTAATTTAATTCCTAGTCAAACCCGAGACCCTAAGTCAAATGTTCTCCTAGTTGTAGTAAATTTAGGAGGAGCGTTTTAGGTAATTTAAGTGGAGGGTCTTTTGGGTAATTCTTGGGACGTCTATATATTGATATTAGGTCCGTTTTAGACCACTTTTACACGTCCCAAATAAGAATCATACAAAATTCTCTTAATCTGTCAAGAACACTCTCTTTTTCCAAACTCCATTGAAGAACAAGAAAATCTTAAGGAAGAACACGAAGGTTTCAAAGTTTCTAACCAAGATTTCGTGGATTCTTCATCTATAAGGTATGGGTTTTCACTTTTTGGATTCCTTTCCCCAAGAGGTCCTTCCAAGATAAGTTTTCAAGAACTTCAAATACTAGGGTTTTTACTCTACAAAACGGATTTTCTTCCTAACCTAAATTTATGAATTTTAATGAAAAGTAAACGTTTTCATATTCAATTTCGCATGAACTGTTGAGTAATTGATTAATAATGTTTGAATGTCGTGTGATATAGTATCTTTCTCTATGTGATGGTTTTGAATGGTTTTTTTGTAGTGTTTGATAACATGAAAATGTTAGGGTTAGAATTTAAGGTTTGAATGAACCCTTTAATGACCCATTTACCTTCTCATACGCTATGCATTGATCTTGTACATGATTTGATGAGTTGTTCTTGATTATGTCATTGAGTATTTCACTATGGATGATTATGAATATTGCATGATGAATAAGTTTCTTGGAAGCAAGAGGTAAGTCTTCTAAAACTGTGATTACTCTAAGATGTTTATGTTAGCCTATAAGTCATGATACTATGTTATAAAAGTATGTATGATGTTGCTATGTGAATATGCTGGCAATGAACATGTAAATTGTGAGATTATTAAAAATACGAATATGCAAGTTATGATACTCTCTTGTATTCTTTACACAAGATGATTATGCCATGTAAATCTCACAAAAAGATAGGTTACGATGAAAGGACAATTCTCATCTAATCTAAAAGAGCGCATGATCATGTTATACAGGGATATAATCTCCTATGAACTATGATAAGTTTTTGATAAAATACACATTAAAGGTTATTTCAAGAAAAGGGACTTAAGCTAAGCACCGATGAACTAGATATGGGAAGTGTCAGTTGACAATGATTCTCATCAGATTGAGGCTGCCATGTAATGTGGAACTATGGGTCTCTAATAAATCTCCTAGTTCTCGAACTATGCTGCCACCATAGGTTACTAGCAAGTGGATCCACATAAGAAAGCTAGGTAGTATTCAGTTCTACTTTGGCAGGTAGACCACCTCTCTTCGGTTTGGGGAAGACATTGGATTGCATGTTTAGCTAACATGGTCTATGTCATTTAATGCGTATGTTCCCTCATGTAAAACGAAAGACAGGTAAATGAACGTTGACTAGGATGACTTGAGGAGTTTGCTTAGTATAGGTAGTGGTATGGGATGCTACCTAGACATTGCACAAGTTGACTCTAAGGGAAGTCCTACGAGATTGTTCTTATGTAATATGATAAAATGAAAAGTATGATGCTTATGATATATGATGTTACTCTTACATGAATGTTGATCCTTATAATGAATATGTTATTTGTTTATATTGTTATATGAGGTGATGACTACTTATGTTACAAGTATATGAAGTAAGTATTTACTTATGGTCTCCTATCTTATCTACTCGGTTGTGTGGGGTTATGGGGCTTCACATGAACATTGAACTTGTTGGTTGGGGATGAGGTCTTTGGTAAATATTTTGTATGTTGTGTCTATATGGTCTATTGAATATGAAATGTTAACACGACTCTATGAGAATATGTCTTTGATTATGATCATGCTTCAACTTGTATGTGTTATATGGTATGTGCATTGAAGATTTTCATATGACTTATCATGTTTTCTAAAAAGATGATAAATGATCCTTTTTTCATGCATGTCCCTATGTGTTATGTGCATATACCCATACTTATTACATGTGACTGACTAACCCCATTACTTTATATTACTTCAAATGTAGGTTTCGGCCATTGAATTTAAGCAGGTCGACTTGAAGAAGCTTGGAACTTTTTCTCCAATTCTTTCTAGGTCCTCCTATTCGTGACGGTATCATTTATATTCCAGCCTATAAAGACTTAGTAGTTTTTAGAATACGTTATTCCGTTATGTTCTTTGGATTCTTTTGTATTAAGGCCTATATGCCATATTCACTATAATAGGCTAAGTCCAGATTTACACTCTTTAGATTGTTATATATATGTGAGACAAGTCTTAGAATATCGTATGTCTTTATTAATCTTAAATATTAACTCAAAGTGTACTTCATTAGTATGTTAAAAGTTTTAAATTTTTCCGCAATCTTACTATCGCATGTTATGACGAATATAAAGAGGCTTGTCTGCGACCTCTGAGTGGTTAACGACACCGGTCTCATTCGGGGTCTAGGATCTGGTGTGACAAACTTGGTATCAGAGTATGAGGTTAAATATTGTAATCTTAAACTTGGTATTAGAGAACGAGGTTAAATATTCTTAGGGTCAATTTCTCACTAAACCACATTACCTAGTTTATTGTTCATGGTTGTGAAGTGCGCCACAATTGTGGACGAGAGGATATGTGATGATTAGGAAACTTCTCTTTTCTTGATACTCCTATTTCGTGCCTCTAGAGCTTTGACACTATATGTCTATTTGCATCAAATCCCTTGTTGTGTATATAGGCCATGAACACAAGAAGGACAACCTCTATAAGGGTAGGAGAGGAGATTACGAATGCAGGAGCTACTCCCCAAGGTAGAGAAAAGTCTCCTAAGGAAGAGGAATAGGGAATCTAAGAAGGCAAAGTCTTTTGAGAGTGGTTCTCCTAAAAGTAGGTTTGATGTTCAAGACAAGCCTAAATTTAAGAAGAGGTTTTGCAGACCAAGTTCCTTCAGATTTCTCCAAGAATCGCAATGATAGAGGTTCTAATTCTAAGCCTCAAGAGGGGAGAAATGTTGATCCACCAAGAGAAAGACCAACTTGTGGTAAGTGTGGTAAGAAACATGGGGGCGAATGTCTTGTTGGAACTAATAGTTACTATGGTTGACCTCTTGGTTGTGGCAAAGGTGGCCATATAGTGAAAGATAATCCTAATTGTGAAACTCCAAAAAGGAACCGTTTCTATGCACTCAAGGTTACGAGTGAACAAGAAAGCTCTCCTGATGTTGTGACGAGTATGTTACAAGTTTTCTCTGTTAATATTTATGCTTTTCTTGACCAAGGGTTGTTTATACCATGTGGTGAGGATAAATGATACATTTCAAACGTATTGAATTCAAGAAAACCGAAACTAGGGTTGTTTCCAATGAAATTGTCAAATGTTAATCTCCCTAGTTCTCCCTATTCGGATTCTAGTAGTATAAATGCTCAAAATTTCAATAAGAAAGTAACAAAGAAAGAACAAGAAAGGTAAGTTCAAAGTGAACTAAGTAAGCAAAGCATGAGAATGTCAAATCATCAATGTTTGATAAGAATGAAGTTTTAATAGTTATTGGTTTATGCCAATATTGGAGTATGAATATATGAACCAAGAACTATATATTATGCAAATAATAAAAAATGGGCATAGCCAATAATGATTGGCTTATAAAGACTTCATGCCCAATTTAACAAGAATGACAAAAACAATTAACTTGTTTACTAAATAGGTGCATGTTTTGGTAAAAGATAGTACCACCTAGATTTTTAAGAAGATGTTTTCATACTCTATTCTTGCACATATGTGAAACTTGTATGCATATGTTTTCTTGAAATTTTGTTGTTTTTTTGATATCTTGAGAAGATTGATAGCATGGTAACTCTTTGATGCATTTCGAGCTTATGATAAGGTTGAGAATAAAATTCCTCATTATGTGTTATGAATATGTCGCCCTAATATGGTTGTGCATCATGATTTGAGTGCTAAGTGTAATGAAATGTTATGTGTTGTTTGTGCTGTTAGTATTGAGTCTTTTCGTTTCCCTCCAAAAGATTTTAGTGTCATTCGGGGACTAATGTTCCTAAGAGGGGATAATGTAACATTCAAGAAAATGTACCTTTCTAGGGAAGAGCCTATTAGGTTTTAAGAATATGTATTGAGGTGCATAGGCATCCCATGTTTATCTCACATGGTCAATGTCGGTTAATTCGTATGTTCCCTCACGTAAAACAAAAGACAAGTAAATGAACGTTGACTAGGGTGACTTGAGGAGTTTTCTTAGTATAGGTAGTGGTATTGGACGCTACCTAGACATTTCACAAGTTGACTCTAAGGGAAGTCCTAGGAGATTGTTCTTATGTAATATGATAACATGAAAGGTATGATGCTTATGATATATGATGTTACTCTTACATGAATGTTGATCCTTATGATAAATATGTTATTTGCTTATATTGTTATATAAGGTGATGACTACTTATGTTTCATGTATATGAAGCAAGTCATTACTTATGGTCTCCTATCTTATCTACTCGGTTGTGTGGGGTTATGGGGCTTCACATGACCATTGCACTTGTTGGTTGGGGATGAGGTCATTGGTAAATATTTTGTATGTTGTGTCTATATGATCTATTGAATATGAAACGTTAACACGACTCTATGAGAATATGTCTTTGATTATGATTATGCTTTAACTTGTATGTGTTATATGGTATGTGCATTGAAAATTTTCATATGACTTAGCATGTTTTCTAAAAAGATGATAAATGATCCTTTTTCATGCATGTCCCTATGTGTTATGTGCATATACCCATACTTAGTACATGTGGCGTACTAACCCCATTACTTTATATTACTACAACTGTAGGTTCCAGCCATTGAAGTTAAGCATGTCGAGTTGAAGAAACTTGGAACTCTTTCTCCATGTCCTGGTAGGTCCTCATGTTCGGGACGCTATCATTTATATTCCAGCCTATGAAGACTTAGTAGTTTTTAAAATATGTTATTCCGTTATGTTCTTTGAATTCTTTTTCTATTAACGCCTATATGGCATATTGAGTATTATTGGCAAAGTCGAGATTGGCACTCTTTAGATGGTTATATATATTTGAGAGAAGTTTTAAAATATCGTATGTCTTTATAAATCTTAAGTATGAAGTCTAAGTATACTTTGTTAGTATGTTAAAAGTTTTAAATTTTTCCGCAATTTTACTATCACATGTTATGACGAATGCTAAGAGGATTGTGTGCAACCTCTGAGAGGTTAACGAAGCCGGTCTCATCCCGGGTCTAGGATCCAGATGTGACAGAATTTCCCTTTCTTTCCATTTTCCTGCTTCAATAAAATGATAAAGTGGAATATTATTTAGACTAGAAATATTGCCACAATATTTAGCTAAGGCTCCATCTCCAAGCCAATCCCACCAGAAACTACAAGTTCCGGAGTAAATAATACAGCTAATATGTGATTCAACAGACTGTCTATTTCTCGTAAGATAACTCCAAACCAATGAATTCCATGTATCATATTTATTTGCCACTAGATTCGATCTATGGCAATATTTAGATTTTAAAAAATTCCCCTAGAGAGACTGTTTGGTCTTATATTCCCACCATTGTTTATATTGGATAGATATACAAATATCTTCCAATATCCTCACCCCTAGACCTCCCTCATCAGTATGGTAACCAAGAGTTTCCCAAGACGCCCAATGATAGTTTTTCTTTTCCTTATCACTCCTCCAGAAAAAATCAGCCATGATAGTTTTTATGTATTTTAATATAGTCTTAGGATGTTATAAAGGATCCATAGTATGAATAGGAATCGATTGTAACACATGATTCACTAACGTTACTTTACCCCCAAAACTCAAAAGTTTGGAGTGCCAACCTGTTATTCTTTTTATTATTTTGTCTACTAAATGAGAATAATTATGATTCGTTGACCTCCAACATATAAAGGACATCCCATGTACATAATAGAACTATCTTTCTTACTAAAACCTGTTTACTCCTTAATTAAATCAATAATATCTACAGAAGTGTGAGTAATGACAATAAATAAACATTTATCTTTGTTTAACAATTGATCAGACACCATTTCATAGGTTGTTATAGTTATCAGGATTAACAATAAAGAAACTCTGTTAGTAGAACAAAAAGTATTAATATAGTCCGCAAAACTTAATTCATTAAACTTTCTAGATAAAACCTCAGCACCTAAGAGAAATAGTGCTAGAGATAAGGGGTCACCTTGTTTAAGACCTCTAGTGGAATGAAAAAAACCCATGTCATTTACCATTTATCACAATCGAATACCAATTATTACTCATTATCCGCCAAACCCTATAAATGAATATTTCTCCAAAACCCATACTTCTTAAAACTAAGCAAGTATAGGCCCAAGAAACTCTATCATAAGCTTTGACCATATCGAGTTTAATGACCACATTATCACCTTTATTAGTCTGTTTAATATCATGAATTACCTCTTGAGATAACATATTGTTTTCCGAAATACTCCTTCCCTTTACGAATCCACATTGATTGTGTGATATTAGGCTAGGGAGAATTGGAGATAATCTAGTATTCATTATTTTAGAAATGAGTTTATTAGAAAAGTTACTAAGGCTAATTGGTCTGATATCTTTAAGCTTATTAGGATGATCCACTTTGGGAAGAAGGATAAAACATGCATGAGACATATATTTAGGCATATCTTGACCATTACTAAAAGATTGATCAGTAGCAAGTAAATCTTCCTTAATGATGTCAAAACAATTCTGATAAAATTTACCTCCAATGCCATCCGGACCCGGTGCTGAATTTGGATTCATAGATAATACCACTTTTCTTAGTTCTTCCATAGTGGGAATACTTTCCAAAACAGAATTTTGGTCAGCAGTTACCATATTAGGAATACCGTGCAAAATGTCTTCACTAATTCTAACATTTTTTCCAGTAAAAATATGTTGATAGTATTGACAAGCTTCATTGGCAATATTATCATCACCTTTCACCCATTGTCTATTTTGAGTAAGAATTTTGTGCATAAACATTCTCCTCTTTTTTCCTCTAATCACAACATAAGAGTATTTTGAATTAACATCACCTTCTTTTAACCAATGAAGCTGGGTTTTTTGGTTCAATAGTGAGTGTTCAATTTTTAAGTACCTTATATATTGTGCATTAATGCAGTACAACTTTGCTCTATTATCATCATTATTATCATTGATCAGATTTTCTTCAGCATGCCTTACCAACTCCTCATATTCTTTTATTTTTGCAAAAATAACCCCATATTCCTTCCTAGACCACATAATTAGAGTATTAGTTATTCTCCTCATTTTAGTATGTATAACCCACGTAGAATTGCCTGAAACCTTCCTTTTCCAACAAGTAGCCACAATATTTAAGAAAGAAGCATTTTCAGTCCAACAATTAAGGAATTTGAAATATTTTATAACATTCTCTTGTCTAACAGTTATTTCAAGCAACATTGGACAATGATCAGAACCTACCGAAGGTAAGTGAGTGATATTAGTCTAAGGCATTTTCTCCAACCATATATCATTTACCAAAACCCTATCTAATATTTTCAAAATTCTAGCTTCTTCATCCCTTTGATTACACCAAGTATAAGGTTGCCCATTATATCCAATGTCTACCAAACCACAACCTTCAATGACACTAATGAATTCAAAACTTTTGTTCATATTTTAAGCTCTACCACCTAATTTCTCTTGAATAGAAGAAATAACATTAAAATTTCCAATGATACACCAACGATATTGTGTTTCAGAATATTGTAATATGGTATCCCAAAGATGTCTCCTTAAGTGATCCTTACATTTAGCATACACATATGTTATAATCAATTTTTCAGCACACTCGACATGATTTATTTCACAAGTAATGTGTTGTTCATCAATTCCTAACACCTTGCATTTTACATCATTATTCCAAAACAACAAAATTTTATTATTAGGTTTTCTATGACTATGATCCATATGTAACTAAACACTGTAAAAATTAATTTGAGACTTAACAACAAATGGTTCTAAAACATCAATCATACTCAAATTATGAATTTTTATAAGATTTTGTAGCCTTTCTAGAGCACCTTAGGTATTTATACTCCTAGCATCAAAACATATGGTCTTAATCATCATACACCTCTACTACTAGCTCTAGTATTTGGTCTACTAATAGTGGCCTCTGTACTTTTCCTTGATTCTTTTCTACTCCTAGGAGACATTCCTTGCTATCCAGTAACTTCCTTAACTTCCTAAGGATTATTACTATGAAATAGAGGACCTCTTTGTTGTGATTGTTCTGTATTGATTTCATCATCAGAGTTTTCACCCTCATCTAATTATTGAGTATCCTAATCATACTCATCCTCAGAGTCAGGTGCTCTATATTCATCAAAATAACCACCTTGATCTTTCTTCGACTTATTAACAGATTCATGTCCTTTTTTTTTCTGTTGATTTTTTAAAATGGAATCTCTTTTGTTTTTAGTCATTCTATCTTTAATTTGTTATTAGAAGGTTTATCAGTGGGTTACCCCTCTCCCATGTTACTGTGATGACCAGAATCATCATCAGTGTGACTCAATTTTCCATTACCCTTGGCTGCCCTATCATGCTTATGAATAAATTTCTCCTGACCACATCCAATCGCACCTCCAAAAGCTACACCAACAGTTTCAATAGTATATTTATCAAAGGGGAGCATTGAGTCAATACCTGTTGTAACTTTATGAACTTGCTAATGCAAGTCCTTATCTCTAGCAGAATATGGATCCCTTCCTGTACCTTGAGCATCCACCCTTTGTTGTTTTGTGAATTGCTCCCTATTACTTTTTGTTCCTTCAATAACTACCTGGACTTAGGTTTTTTTTGGACTTAGGGTTTAGGGTTAAGGGTTAAGGGTTAGGGTTAGGGTTATATGAGGGTTAGGGTGTAGTTTTGTTTTTAGGTTTTTTGGTTTAGGGTTTAGCATTTGAGGTTTAAAATCTATGGTTTAGTATTTAATGTGTGTGTTTTGCTATTTTGGGCTTAGGGTTTTGGGTTTATGGTTAGGGTTAGGTTTAGGGTTAGGGTTTTTGTTTTTTTAGGTTTTAGGGTTTAGGATTTGAGGTTTAATATCAATGGTTTAGTGTTTAATGTTTGGTCTTTGGTATTTTGGGCTTGGGATTTAGGGTTTATGGTAGGTTAAAGTTTAGGTTTAATGTTAGGGTTAGGGTTAGGGTTTAGGTTATTTTGTAGGTTTTATGGTTTGGGGTTAAGGATTTGAGTTTTAATATCTATGTTTTAGTGTTTAATTTTAGGGTTTTGTTATTTTGGGCTTTGGGTTTAGGGTTTGGGGTTTAGGGTTAAGGATAGGGGTAGGTCTAGGGTTCGTGATAGGGTTAGGTTTGGTTTTTTTTTTGGGGGGGTTTAGCTTTTGGGGGTTAGGATTTTTGGTTTAAAATTTATTATTTAGTGTTTAATGTTTTGGTTTTGGTATTTTGGGCTTTGGGCTTAGGGTTTAGGGTTAGGTTTAGGGTTAAGGTTAGGGTTACAATTTTGGTTAGGGTTAGGGTAAGGGTTTGCGATTTTTTTAGGTTTTAGGGTTTATGGTTTAGGATTTGAGGTTTATAATCTATGGTTTAGTGTTAAATATATGGGTTTTTGTATTTTGGACTTAGGGTTTTGGGTTTAGGGTTAGGATTAGGGTTAGGGTGTAGGGTTGTTTTTAGGTTTTATGGTTTAGGGTTTGGCATTTAAGGTTTAAAATATATGGTTTAGTATTTAATGTATGGGTTTTGGTATTTTGGGCTTAGGGATTTGGGTTTATTGTTTAGGGTTAGGGTAAGGGTTAAGGTTAGGGTTAGGGTTAGGGTTAGGGTTAGGTTTTTTTTGAGGTTTATGGGTTGAGGGTTTAGGATTTGAGGTTTAATATCAATTGTTAAGTGTTTCGTGTTTGCATTTTGGTACTTTGGGCTTTGGGCTTTGGGTTTATGGTAGGGTTAGGATTAGGGTTAGGGTTAGGGTTTATGTTGTTTTTTAGGTTTTAGGGTTTGGGGTTAAGGATTTTAGTTGTAATATCTATGGTTTAGTGTTTAATATTAGGGTTTTTGTACTTTGGGCTTTGGGTTTACGGTTTAACGTTTAGAGTTAGGGTAAAGGATAGAGTTAGGGTTAGGGTTAGGGTTAGGGTTAGGGTTATTGTTTAGTGTTTTTTTAGGTTTTAGGTTTTGGGGTTTAGGATTTTTGATTTAAAATCTATCGTTTAGTGTTTCATATTTGGGTGTTGGTATTTTGGACTTTTTTTTTAATTACCCTTGGAGCGGTAAGGGATGAGCAGCACCCCCATGCCTTAACATAAATAAAAGCAAAAAATACAAGGAAGGGGACATAAACCTAACCTCCGATCCTATGGTGGTTCAAGAGTTGGTAGCCTACTAAGGAACACCAAAGGTGGAATTAGTAGGTTCTCCAAATCTTCCCCAATCTATATTTTATCCTATTATCTAAGCACCCTATGAGAGGACTCCTCTCTATACATAGAATCTAGGAAAAAAATATAAATCCTATGAGAGGACTCGTCTCGATACAAAGAAACTAGGAAAGCATAAATGAGGGAGACTCTCCCTTTTCAAGTAAAAGAAAAATCTCTTCATAAGATCTATAATATAAAGAAGAAATAGCCAAAGTGAAGATGATTAGATCACCAAAAAGGATAAGCTTGTTAGAATTCATGCTCTATCAAGTTCATCACTGAATGAAAAAATCTTCAGGGAGGTTTGTTGATTCACTTCAATTTCCTTCTTCTGAAACTTGCCAGTCCAGCCATGTACAAATGAAGATATGTTGCTCCTTCCTAAGGTAGTTTCTGAATGTTGAAGTAAACTTGTGGAGTGGTGATTTGGTGGCTCTGTTTTGAAAGTGCATCTTCCACATAGTTTGCTTCTCTAAGAGTATGAATACATGTAAAGTGTGGGATGTGAGTAGTGAGCCTTCGCAATTTTTGCACTTCGAGATTAATGTTCCACGGAAGATCTAATTTGGCCAGCAACCAGTCCTCTACCATCTGCGAATCTACCTTCAAAATGAATTTGTGAGAGTTGAGATGAACACACCATGAAATGCCAAAGATGACAGCCTCTACCTCTACTTGGTTATTGGTTCCTTCCCCAAGAGGAATTGAGTAGGCGAACAACAACATCCCATTAAAAACTTTGAGAATACCTCCTGCCCCAATCTTCCCCGGATTGCACAGAGCACTTCCATTAGAGTTTAATTTAACCCACACATTCGGAGGTTTAATCAATTGCAATAAGGTAACTTTGATGTCATGGTAGCATTTCTCAATAAGGACACATAGGTTCTTCCAACTTGGAGGTCGAGAGATATAAGGAAACACTATATGTAGCAGTTTAATAGTGTCCTTAAACACAACGAATTCGACTCTAGAAAAATTAGATTGCTTGCCTCCATATTTCTTAGCACACCTATTTTTCCACAAGTTCCAACAAATAAAGATTGGAGTGGATTGAATAATAAGTTTGTGTGCATCATTGTTGTAGCTTGAGTTCCACCATCTCATAATTATATTTCGGAGGGGCAAGTGATCTGTTTGGATACCCAAGGAAATAGCAAAGTATTTCCAGATTTTGCTGGCAAAGTTTCCCAAATTGAAGGTGTGTTCGATCGTATCCTGACCTGAAGTATTGTAATAGTAACATTCACTGGGATCAACTCCAAATTTGGCAAGTTTTTCATTTATGGGAAGCTTCCCTCGAACAACTGTCCACAAAATAAATGTGCATTTTAAAGGGATGCTTTTATGCCAAATGTATGTGTTGAATTTGTTTTTTGATCTGTGATCCAAATAATATTCCATGCAGAAGTACATGTGAATTGACAACTTGTATTAAGACTCCAAACCGATTGATCAAGGCTACCTGGTAGTAGCTGGAACTGCTTCACTAATATGCTGTGTACATGTTCCTGTGGAGCTTGTTGAATGACTTTCTGTATGTTCCATTGATCTCCTTCCATAAAATCCGTAATGGTGTCGTTGTTAAATCTGTTGTGTCTCTAGAATGGTAAGCTAGAGGGACAATTCCTAGCATATTATCCCACCAAAAAGATCAAGATTCAGATTTGACTTTCCAATGAATATATGTTTCCACAGTGTGCTTGTTGCGCGTCATGTGTTTCAAGCTTGGGATTCGCCAGTGTCCCATTTTTTGCTCACTAGATTTGATCTTCGACAATATTTTGCCCTTAGGAAATCTCCCCAAAGTGTTTGCTTGGACCTGAAAATCCACCATTGTTTGTATTGGAAGGATAGGCAAACATCACTCATAAGTCTTAAACCAATACCCCCTTCATCTTGAGGAAAACTCAAATTTTTCCAAGATGACCAATGGTATTTCTTCAGATCATTTCTCCACCCCCAGAATAAGTTAGCCATAATAGCTTTGGATTTGTTTTATGAGAGCTGAAGGGGGGGGGGAATATTTGACAGTTGGTGAATTGGAATATATTGAAGAACATGCTTTACTAGTGTCGCTTTGCCTCCAAAGCTCAACATCTTAGATTGCCACCTTGTGATTCTGTTCACTATCTCGTTGGTGAGGTCAGAGAAATCAATATTCTTTGGTCGACCAATAAATAGTAATTTGGGCTTCTGATTTTGGGTTAATGGTTTAGGTTTAGGGTTAGGGTTTAGTTTTTTTTAGGTTGTAGGGTTTGTTGTTTAAAATCAATGGTTTAGTGTTTAATGTTTGAGTTTTTCTATTTTTGACTAAGGGTTTTTTTGGACTTAGGGTTTAGGGTTTAGGGTTAGGGTTAGGGTTAGCGTGTATTTTTTTTTAGGTTTTATGGTTCAGGCTTTAGCATTTGAGGATTAAAATCTTTGGATTAGTATTTAATGTTTGGGTTTTAGTACTTTGGGCTTAGGGTTTTGAGTTTACGGTTTAGGGTTAGGGTTAGTTTTTTTTTTTATTAGGATAGGGTTTATGATTTGAGGTTTAATTTCAATGGTTTAGTGTTTAATGATTCGGTTTTGGTATTTTTGACCTGGGGTTTAGGTTTATGGTATGGTAAGGGTTAGGGTTTAGGTTGTTTTTTATGTTTTAGGGTTTGGGGTTAATGATTTAAGTTGTAATATCTATGCTTTAGTGTTTAATGGTAGGGTTTTTGTATTTTGGGCTTTCGGTTTAGGTTTTAGGTTGTAGGTTAGGGTTAAGGTTCGTGTTAGGGTTAGGGTTCATATTAGGGATATGGTTAGGGTTTAGGTTTTTTTTTAGGGTTTAGGTTTTGGGGTTTAGGATTTTTTGTTTAAAATCTATGTTTTAGTGTTTAATGTTTGGGTTTTGGTATTTTGGTTTTTTTTAGGGGTGGGGGCTGAGCGACACCCCCAGGACTTATCATAGATAAACAACAAAAATACAAGGAGAGGATCATAAGAACCTTACCTCCGAACTATGGTGGTTCAAGAGTTGGTAGCCTACTAAGGAACACCAAATGTGGAATTAGTAGGTTCTCCAACTCTTCCCCAAACTAGATTTGATCCTATCATCTAAGCACCCTATGAGAGGAATCCTCTCTATCCATAGAACCTAGGAAAGTACATAAATCCTATTAGAGGACTCCTCTCGATACAAAGAAACTGGGAAAGCATAAATGAGGGAGACTATCCCTTTACAAGTAAAATAAAAATCTCTTCATAAGAGCTATAACCTAACTAACCAATAGCCAAAGTGAAGATGATGAGATCACCAAAAAAGGATAAGCCTGTTAGAATTCATGTTCTATCACGTTCATCACAAAATGAAAAAATTTCAGGGAGGTTTCTTGAGTCTCTTCAATTTCCTTCTTCTGAAACTTGCCAGTCTAGCCATGTCCAGTTGAAGATATGCTGCTTCTTCCTTAGGTAGTTGCTGATTGTTGAAGTAAACTTGTGGGGTGGTGATTTGGTGGCTCTGTTTGGAGAGTGCATCTGCCACATAATTTGCTTCTCCAAGTGTATGAATGCATGTAAATTGTGGGATGTGAGCAGGGAGCATTTGCAATTTCTCCACTTGGGAAGTTATGTTCCACGGGGGATCTGATTTGGCCAGCAACCAGTCCACTACCATCTGCGAATCAACCTTAAAAATGACTTTGTCATAGTTGAGATGAACACACCATGAAATAACAAAGATTGCAGCCTCTACCTCTGCTTGGTTGTTGGTTCCTTCCCCAAGAGTAACTGTGTAAGCGAACAACAGCATCCCATCTGAATTTCTGTGAATACCTCCTGCCTTTATCTTTCCTGGATTGCACAAAGCACATCCATCAATGTTTAATTTAACCCACACATTTGGAGGCTTAAACCATTGTACTAAGGTAACCTTGATGTCATGATAGCATTGCTCAATGAGGACACATAGATTCTTCCAACTTGAGGGCCAGGAGATATAAGGAAACACTATCTGAAGCAGTTTAATAGTGTCCTTAAAAACAACAAATTTGACTTTAGAAAAACTAGATTGCTTGCCTCCATATTTCTTAGCAAACCTATTTTTCCACAAGTTCCAACAAATAAATATTGGAGAGGATTGAATGATAAGTTTGTGTGCATCATTGTTGTAGCTTGAATTCCACCATCTCATAATTATATTTCGGAAGGGCAATTGATCTGTTTGGATACGCAAGGAAGTAGTAAAGTATTTCAGGATTTTGTTGGCAAAATTTCAGAATTAAAGGTGTGTTAGATGGTGTCTTGTCCTAGGGTATTGCAGCAGTAGCATTCACTGGGATCAACGCCAAATCTGGCAAGTTTTTCATTTGGTGGGAAGTTTGTAACGGACAACTCTCCACAAAAGAAATGAGCATTTTAAAGGGATGCTTCTATGCCAATTGTATGTGTTGAATTTTGTTTTTGATCTCTGATCCCTAATCACATTCCATGCAGAAGTACACATGAATTGACCATTTGTATTAAGACTCCAAACTGGTTAATCAAGTCTGTCTGGCAGTAGTTGGAACTGCTTCGTCAGTATGCTGTGAACATGTTCCTGTGGAGCTTGTTGAATGTTTTTCTGTATGTTCCATTGATCTCCTTCTATAAAATTCGCAATGGTGTCGTTGTTGAATCTGTTACTGTCTCTAGAATGGTGAGCTAGAGGTCCAGTGCCTAGCCAATTATCCCACCAAAAAGATCAAGATCCAGATTTGACTTTCCAATGAATATGTGTTTCCACAGTGTGCTTGTTGCGCATCATGTGTCTCCAAGCTTGGGAATCACCAGTGTCGCATTTTTTGCTCACCGGATTTGATCTTTGACAATATTTTGCCCTTAGGATATCTCCCCAAAGTTTTCGCTTGGACCTAAAAATCGACCATTGTTTGTATTGGAAGGATTGACAAACATCACTCAAAAGTCTGAAACCAATTCCACCTTCATCTTGAGGAAAACTCAAGTTTTTCCAAGACAACCAATGGTATTTCTTCGGATCATTTCTCCACCCCCATAAGAAGTTTTCCATAATAACTTGGATTTGTTTTATGACAGCAGAAGGAGGGGAAATAGGTGACAGTTGGTGAATTGGAAGAGATTGGAGGAGAAGTTTGACTAGAGTCGCTTTGCCTCAAAAGCTCAACATTTTATATGTCGGAGAAATAAATAATCTTTGGCCGACCAATAAATAGAGGACAACCAACGTAGGTTAGAGAAGCTTCATTTTGCTGGAAACCTATGCATCTCTTGATTCTGTCACAAGTACTGTTGAAGGCATTGGAAGGAAGTAAGAAATGACTTTTGGCTTTTTTAATGAGTTGTCCCGATATTCTCTCATAATTATCCAAAGTGTTCATTATAAGCTCGAGAGATATTTTTCTTCCCGAAGTGAAAATAATAATGTCGTCCGCAAAACTAAAATTCTTGATTTGAGGGCCCCTCCTCTCCATATGAAAACCATGATATTGAGGGTTGTGGTGAAGTCTATTTAAGGATCTGGAAAGAACCTCAGCACCCAAAATAAATAGGTCTGGGGATAATGGGTCTCCTTGCTTAAGACATCTTGTGGAGTGGAAAAAACCATATCTCTTACCATTTATAATAATGGAGTACCAGTTTTTAGCCATTATCCTCCATGTCATGTCAATAAAGATTTCTTCGAATCACATCTTCTTTAGAATGAGGCATATATAAGACCAAGAAACTCTGTCATACACTTTGGCCATGTCCAGCTTGATAAACACATTACTACCAATCGTAGGTTTTTTGATTTGATGAATGATCTCCTGGGATAGCATAATGTTTTCACAGATACTTCTTCCCTTGACGAAGTATGGTTGGTTGGAAGAAATCCGGTTCGGAAGAACAGTATCCAGTCAGAGACATAAAAGTTTAGAGATGATCTTATTAGTGAAATTGCTCAAACTTATGGGCCTAAACTCAGAAAGTTTATTGGGGTTTTTAACTTTGGGAATCAAGACAAGGCAAGCATGAGAGAAATATTTTGGAAGCACTTGACACTGAAAAAATGCCAGAATGACTGCCAGGAGATCATTCTTAATAATGCTCCAACGTTTCTAAAAAAAACATTCGTTCATCCCATCAGGCCCTGCAACAGAGTTTGGATTCATGGAAAAGACTACTTCCTTTAGGTCATCAATATTAGGAATTTCATCAATGAACTTATCTTCTCCTGTGAAAATGTTCTGAAAGTGTTCACAGGCAGCCTCTGCAATGTGTTCATCTCCATGTATCCACTCATTCTTGTCATTGTAGATTTTATGAATAAAAATCATTCTTCTTCTTCCTCTTATAAAGGCATGAAAATACTTAGTGTTACAATCCCCTTCTTTGAACCATTGGAGTTGTGATTTTTGTCTGAGAATCGAATTTTCAAACTTTATAAATCTGATATATTCCGCATTAATCTCATGAAGTTTAGTTCTATTTTCCTCAGTGTTGTCTTGAATAAGATTCTCTTCTGCGGCTTTTACTTTCTCCTCATAATTTTTGACAGTAACATATACATCACCAAACTGAATTCTGGAACAGGTACTAAGAGTAGAAGCCACACTCTTCATTTTCTGATAAAAGATCCACATGGGGTTTTCTTCTAATTTCCTGTTCCAGCAGTCTGTCACCGTAGTTAAGAATGAGGGTTGGTATGCCCAAAAGTTGAGAAATTTGAAATACTTTATATGGTTTTCTGTTCTGACACTCATTTCCATGAGAAGAGACAGTGACCGGAACTGACAGAAGGGAGATGGGTGATGCTAGTATGGGGCATGACTTGCAACCACCTATCATTGACCATAGCTCTGTCTAACCTTTTCCAAATTCTAGCATTGTTGCCCCTTTGGTTAGACCAAGTTAATTTAGGTCCATGGAATCCCAAGTCCATGAGTCCACAATCTTCAGTCACCCATGAACTCCAAACTTTTTCTCATATTGTAGGGGATGCCTCCAAGTTTTTCATCTCTATATGTGATGACATTGAAATCACCAACTGTGCACCAAGGAGTGGTAATATTTGTCTTCGCCAAATATATCATCCTATCCCATAATGGTCTCCTAAGATACTCTTTACACTTTGCATAAACGGAAGTATTTATATAAGTATCTGCAGCCTCCACATGACTAAGTTCACAAGTGACTTGCTGTTCATCAGCTTCCAAAACCTTGCAGGAAATGTCATTTGTCCAAAAAAGCCAAATCTTTCCATTGGTGTTCCTAGTAGCATGATCCATGACAAGCATACTTTTAAACATATTTATGTGGATGTTGTTTGAAAAGGTTCCAACACAACAATCATAGACAAGGGATGGATATTTTTGAGATTTTTGAGTCTTTCAAGAGAACCTTGGGTGTTGATACCTCTAGCATTCCAAATTATTGTACTTATCATTGAGATGATATAGAGGTAAATAATCTTGTATTTGGTCTGCCTGTAGTGGCATTAATAGTTGGAGGAGGCTTTTTTAAAGAATGCCTTTCCATGTGGATGCCTCTAGGGGAAAGGCCCTGATTACTCGTAGCCTCTTGAATTTCATTCTCCAATACTTGGTCATTGTTTGGACTAAAATCTTTGATCAATGATTCACTGATTTCATCATCTTCGTCAGTATTATTAATAGGCTGGTTGTCAATATCGACTTCATCCTCCGAGTTTTCTATATCATATTCATCTGTGATTCGGGTTCAGCCAATTCTTTGCCTATGTGTCCGATCTGGAGGGTCACCCTATGAAGGGGGGTGTTATATGGAATGTTGAGAGGTAACACGTCCATGCCTTGTTGCTTATCCACCATGATAAATTTTTTACATGGATTTGTCGCTGGAGCTTGAGTATTATTTTGTTCATCTTGTTTTTGTATTTCAGCTTATTTCTTTTTATTAGCGGCTCTCTTCTTCTGACTAGGCTTGTTCTTGATTTTAGGAGTCTGTTATTGTTTCCTGGTCCTAGCCTTGTTCTTTATATCTTTGGCTATGTCCCCTTTTTCATGTTTGTCTTCAACCTCCTTTTGATGAACCTACTTTCTTTCAGTTTTAGTATCTTTCTGATCTTGGTGGGGTTTAACAGTGTTTTGATTTTTTTGTTTTCCCTGTTGAATTTCAGTGGTAGCATGGGTCTGATATTTAACCCTACCTTTTGGTTCCCCTTCCTGCAAGTTAGAAAGTTCCTCCTTCTCAACCATCCACCCTCCATAAACTTCATCAGCTAACACAATGGGGGTATCAGGGGAAGGGTTGTCATTGTCACGACAATGATCTTCAACAATAATTACAGGGGAAGGGGTGTTATTATTACAACAATGACCATCATCAACAATTACATGGGTAGGGGTGCAAGAATCAGATCACCAGATTCTATCTCATCATTTCTCAAAGGGTTAGCATGCATACCTGTTCCTTCTATATTTTGCTGCTTTTGAGTATGCTTTTGTGTATCCTTGATCTGTTGTACCTGCATGTGAGAGTTATTTACCTTGTTGTGATCCCGGATGTGGGTTTGGTTGTTGTTCCTTTTCCTTCCTTGGACTTGCCATTGTTCTTCTTTGTGAGTATTATCCATAACAAGTTGTTCTTTGGTTTGATTCTGATTTTTTGATTGCATTATCTCCTTGTTTTCCTCCTGTGCCTAAATATTTTTTGTTGCTATATTGTGTTGTCTGCCTTGCCCTTTTTTACTGTTTTCCTTTTCCTTTCTTTGTTGGGCTTCTTCATCTTTTGCCTTCGCAGGATAAGAAACCATAAAATGGCCCTGCTGTTTATAGTAAGTGCAGTAAGACGTCACTTCTTCATATTCAACAATTTTCCACTTGCCTATAGTTGGATTTTTTTGCCGAGTATCCAAGCCAAACATGTCTAGGTCTTTTCTTAGTTAGATCAATCTGGATTTTGACTATTGCCATACTACCTCTAGTTTTCTGCGTAGTCGCTGAGTCCAGATATAAAGCTTTGCCAATAGGAGACAACATAGGAGTGAGAGTATCCATATAGTAACAATGCCAAGGTAGCTCGGGTAATGTGATCCAAATTGGTACCACTGGAGTCTCCTCTTCTAGTTTGAGTTCTGGATTCCACATTTGAATTTTCATTGAATGACCTACAATGAACAATTTTTGCTTTGTCTAAACGTTTATGTGGTCGTCTTCATTGTCAAAATCTATGTAAATATGTCTCGAATTATATTGAGCAATCTTAAAATTCACAATGAGATTAGTTTGAGCATAAAACTTTTCCTGATTGATTCCATTCTGGGCATGGAATTGGTGAATCTACCCACCAACGTATACCTGCATCTGGTAGCCATTTTTTTCATGAAGTCCTCTGTCACGTCCGGAATCTAGACCCCAGACGAGACCGGCGTCGTTGACCTCTCAGAGGTCGCAGACAAGCCTACTTACGTCATTCTTACTTCATCTAGGTTAATTTTAGTGGAAAATTTAAAACTTTTTGTTTCTTAACATACTTATAAAAACATTCTTATTAATACGTAATTGTTCACCATCAACCATCTAACATTAAAAGATAAGCAACTGAAAGAAATAGTTCAATTCTTATTAAGTGTATAATTGCAAAAATGGCACCAACACATAGTCTGAATAAAAATAGGAAAGAAATGCTAGTGGAACATGCTCCACTAGCTCAACTCTAAAACTAAGCTAGAATATAAAACAGTAGCATCCTTGAAAGCATGAGGACCTACCAAAACCGGATGAATGCTGGACGTCCGGATAACTGCAGCGATGATCCTGTAGCTCTATCGTCCACCTGTGCCTGCACCTAAAATAGTAGAGTTTGTATAGGGTTAGTACACACTTGTACTAAGTATGGGTATATGCAAGCACACACCAAGGACATGCATGAGAAAGAATAGCTCTTTCCTAACAACATGATTTTAGGAAGTCAAGTCAGTGGACTTGCCAAATTAAGATTAGAAAAGTTTCCAAATTTGGATTAGGAAAGTCAATGAGCTTTCCAAATTTTGATTTGGAAAGTCAGTGGGTTTTCCAGATTTGGAATAGGAAAGTTATGCCATGAGAATAACATACATCATCATACTTTTCACATTTGCACACAGCACATAACATTTACACATAGCACACATCATATAACATACAACACCTTTTGCATGTAGTACATAACTTCTTTATTGTCATTCATTCATATGCCATGAGACCTTGGAATCATGGACTTAACATTAAGCTTCCAGAAATGAGGGCTCAACAGATGGGACCTCAACTAGAGAGTCTTCATTAGCAAACACAGAGTCTGCTTCGTTCATTCATACGTACTCCATTTCATTTCATTCATAGGCCAGTGTAAACACCAGTTATACCTAGGATGTAGTTTAAGACTTTCATTAGGTTCGTTGTGCAATGACCAAGAATGACCTAATGTCATTACTTGAATCTAACTCACCTTTTGATTATCCTATTCCAACACTTTTGGTATCATTCATTTCATTATGTGCTTCATTTGAGGCTGGCCTCATTCATTCATTGGTAACTTTAACTTTAACTTTAACCGACATATATCATGTGAGCATCATGAAATCCAGTGTCTCCCCCACACTGAAAAAAGGTGGAATCACCGGCCAAAGTGACCCAAAAACATGCTAGCATACATGGGAATTTAACCCCGCCAGATCCCTATATTGGCTGTATAGGTTTGAAAACTAGGAGATATAAGGAGACCCATACCCGGCAAGCCGAATAGTCTCATCTCATGAGAGTTACGTGAACCTCCGCCCTTCCCGAAAGAAGGCATCACCGCTCATAGCTAGTCTATCGGTGCTTAGTATAAAGTTCCATTACATTCATCTCATACGTCATGGAAGCTGGCTTCTAGTATGAGGACATCATAGCTCATTAGATGATTTATCATCTCATCATTCATATTTAGTGTGTTAAGCTCAATACTCTCATTAGAGTGTTCATAGAGACTGGTCTCTTCATTATCTTACACTCTCATAGGTGAGTACATATTGGTAATATTTACTTAGGCTCTTTTGAGATTGCTCTCATCATTTACATTAGCCTCATATCATGTTGTCACGACATTCATTATCATTAGCACCTTTGCTTTTCATAGTTATTCACCTCTTATTACGTAAATGTTCATTTCATCATATGCCAATGCACTTGGCCATTTGGTGTGTTTCACTCCCTTACTTAACCCTTCTAGGGTTTCATTTTTCATTGTTCATTGCATCATATGCCAATGCACTTGGCCATTTAGTGTATTTACACTCATACTTAACCCTTCTAGGGTTTCATCATTTCATAACATACATCTTAGGATCACTTACTTTTAAACGTATGTTAGACTTATGTGTCCATACATACAAGCCATGAGGCTTCATTCATATATCGTCTAAGTGATTCATATCTTCCTAAGATTATGTGATACAAGACTTATGCATCTTATATGTATGCCAAGATCTTAATTTCGATCTAAGTAGGTGGCATTATTCTTGAACATTTAATTCACGTATGACTTATGTATCAATACAGAATTTGGGCAAGGGAACCCTATTTCGAATCCCTTGGACAACACTTAATTTTATTTTAAACTTGATAATTACATTTTTCAGATTTGGGAGACCCTAGTTAGATTCCCATCAACCCCATAACATTTCCTTTCTTTTTCTCCACTCCTTTTCTGTTTAAGTCAAGGAGGTTGTGGGTTCAATCCCCCACAAGCTCATTATTTTTATTTTAATTTATCTCTTAACTTTCTCACCTATCCAAGAGGTTGTGGGTTCAATCCCCACTCTCCACATTTATTTTCTCCTTTATTTTTCTCCTAACTCTCTCATTCATTCAAGAGGTTGTGGGTTCAATCCCCACTCTCCACATTTATTTTTCTCCTTTATTGTTCTCCTAACTCTCTCATCCATTCAAGAGATTGTGGGTTCAATCACCACTCTCCACATTTATTTTTCTCCTTTATTTTTCTCCTAACTCTCTCATCCATTCAAGAGGTTGGGGGTTCAATCCCCACTCACCACATCTATTTTTTCTTGCATTTTTCTCACGAAATTTTTATGAAATTTTCATTCAGTGAGGTCATGGGTTCAATCCCCAATGACCTCACATTTTAAAAATTTTTTAAACGAAGCTCATTTTCTTAAAAATTGTCCGAGAATACAATTTCCAGCAGGCTGGAAATTTAGTCTCTTCCAATCCATTTTTGTCTTAATCTTTTGTTGATATTTTTGTAGCTTTCATGTAATGATGTCTTGGATTCAATCCTTACTGATTTCAGTTATTTTACATTCATTTTTCATTGCATTTTGTACCACTTTGTTTGGCTGAACCCAACCTATCAAATGCTGGAAATTTGTTCACTATTTTTAGCTTCTTTTTATCATCATTCATACGTTAATTGTTAAGGCATTTCGTGGATCATTTGGCGCATCTTTAAGTGTAATCGTTTTATGATTATATTCATCCAAGAATTACCATTACATCCAGCAACATTACACCACTTTTACACCTCATGATTTACACAAACATTCGCACATAAAATTCAACCATAAAAATATATCATTTTTCACATACTTTCGGTTGACATAACTTAACATGCTTACAATTCTAAACACATAATCATGAACATCAATCTTCATACTTAAACTACCAACAAACATACCCAACCTACGATTCATTGGGAGCTAGTGACAGGGACATGCAACGGGAACAATCCTAGTTTTTGGATTAGAATTTACTAAATCTTAAGGGGTCTCTTGGGAAAGGGACCAAGAGAGAAGGAAACCCATACCTTTTATGTAGTTCAAACCTTGACTTGCTTCCCAAAACTTTCTCCAAAAATCACGTTCAAATCCCTTCAACTTCAACACCAATTCGACGGAATAATCCTCCCTCTTGCGTAACGTTTTTGATTAGTTGTTTGTTTGTAATTTTTGTTGTGAGTTATTTAAGTGTGAAGAACTTTGGTTTACCTACTGTTTTTGAAGTTATTTTGGCAGAGAAAAACGTGAATGAGAGAATGGGAGAGTTTGAGCGTGAGAGTTGAGAGATAGACGTGAGAGAGTGGGAGTCATATTAGGCTTAGGAGTCTAGTTTAGGACTTAGTCAAATAAGGTTTAGTTAATTATTAAAAATCTGATTTTGATTTTTATTTTAAATCAGCTAATGAATAATAATTATTAATTAATTACATTAATTCAATAGCTTAAATAAAAAATCATATAAATTCATTGCTTCCACCTAGGTTCGAACCCGGGTGGAGCAGGACTTAACTGCAAGAACTCCATTTCGTCTCTCTCTCCCTAATTTGCCCCTCCACCTTATTAAATAATTAATTAAATATATATTTAGGGTAATTACGATATTACCCTTAGCCTGGTAAAAGACCATTTTACCCCTAGACCCTCAAAACTTAAGATTTCCTCTCTTTAAGTCCGGTAAAGACTCCTTCGAGTAAATCTTCGTATTCGAGAGCCCTACATGGTTGGTCCCAACCTTTCCTAGCTCAAATAACTCCCCAAGTTAGTTGTCTTGGCTGTACCAAGGGTTCCGAGGTCTGGTTCTACGCGCATCAATCCGTGTGAACCCTGGTCTAATCGTAGGCATTCTTGGCACATTAAGCATTACTTAGCATATCTATTTTTAGGGTTGTTACATTATCCCCCCCTTAGGAACATTCATCCTCGAATGACACTACACATCATTTTAAGATAAAGAGGGTGATTTTTGAAGATATCTAAACATACTTGAGACTTTACTTTTTGTGAATTTGTGTTTCACACTTACTCTGGATAATGCATATTACACAATCTTATCTGAAGCTTCATATTTGAGATTGAGGAACTTCCTTCTCAATCGCACTTAACTTGATGCACCTCACAACTCATGCAACACAAAAATCATGTCCACGCTATACAAAAACATTTACATGACATGCAAGCATGAATTCATTTTAACTCTAACTTATTTGGAAACTTAACCTTACTACCCTGTTTCGATAGTCTATGGTAGTCTAGCATTTATGAAGTAATCCATACCTAAGCCATCTCCTTGAGCTAGTAAGCAGCCAACTTAGCCTTCTCCTCTTCATCAATACTCATAGCAGGCTTTAGAACCTACCATGCACTCACCTTCATGCGAACAACCACTCTTATCAAACGTCTTTCGTTCACGCTGGGCATTTCTATCACTGCCCCTTCTTGGGAAGGCCAGATCTTGAGTCTAGCACCTTAGACCACTTGGTCATCCTAATTCTTGTATGTATTCTTCTAAGCGCGCACACAAGAACGAAGTTAGATATTTAGAATGACACAAAGTGTCAAGGCTCTAGATAGCACGATAAAGAGTAGAAGAAGGGAAATTTTCCTACTCATCATGCAGTCTCTAATCCAGGATAGTGGTGCACTTCACTACCATGACTTAGAAACTACTCAATGTGGTTGATGGAACTCATTATTCTCGGAATTTAACCTATGGCTCTAATACCAACTTTGTCACGACCGGAATCTAGACCCCAGACGAGACCGGCGTCGTTGACCTTTCAGAGGTCGCAGACAAGCCTACTTACGTCATTCTTACTTCATCTAGGTTAATTTTAGTGGAAAATTTGAAACTTTTTGTTTCTTAACATACTTATAAAAACATTCTTATTAATACATAATTGTTCACCATCAACCATCTAACATTAAAAGATAAGCAACTGAAAGAAATAGTTCAATTCTTATAAGTGTATAATTGCCAAAATGGCACCAATACATAGTCTGAATAAAAATAGGAAAGAAACGCTAGTGGAACATGCTCCACTAGCTCAACTCTAAAACTAAGCTAGAATATAAAACAGTAGCATCCTTGAAAGCATGAGGACCTACCAAAACCGGATGAATGCTGGACGTCCGGATAACTGCAGCGATGATCCTGTAGCTCTATCGTCCACCTGTGCCTGCACCTAAAATAGTAGAGTTTGTATAGGGTTAGTACACACTTGTACTAAGTATGGGTATATGCAAGCACACACCAAGGACATGCATGAGAAAGAATAGCTCTTTCCTAACAACATGATTTTAGGAAGTCAAGTCAGTGGACTTGCCAAATTAAGATTAGAAAAGTTTCCAAATTTGGATTAGGAAAGTCAATGAGCTTTCCAAATTTGGATTAGGAAAGTCAGTGGGTTTTCCAGATTTGGAATAGGAAAGTTATGCCATGAGAATAACATACATCATCATACTTTTCACATTTGCACACAGCACATAACATTTACACATAGCACACATCATATAACATACAACACCTTTTGCATGTAGTACATAACTTCTTTATTGTCATTCATTCATATGCCATGAGACCTTGGAATCATGGACTTAACATTAAGACCTTCCAGAAATGAGGGCGCAATAGATGGGACCTCAACTAGAGAGTCTTCATTAGCAAACACAGAGTCTGCTTCGTTCATTCATACGTACTCCATTTCATTTCATTCATAGGCCAGTGTAAACACCAGTTATACCTAGGATGTAGTTTAAGACTTTCATTAGGTTCGTTGTGCAATGACCAAGAATGACCTAATGTCATTACTTGAATCTAACTCACCTTTTGATTATCCTATTCCAACACTTTTGGTATCATTCATTTCATTATGTGCTTCATTTGAGGCTGGCCTCATTCATTCATTGGGAACTTTAACTTTAACCGACATATATCATGTGAGCATCATGAAATCCAGTGTCTCCCCCACACTGAAAAGAGGTGGAATCACCGGCCAAAGTGACCCAAAAACATGCTAGCATACATGGGAATTTAACCCCGCCAGATCCCTATATTGGCTGTATAGGTTTGAAAACTAGGAGATATAAGGAGACCCATACCCGGCAAGCCGGATAGTCTCATCTCATGAGAGTTACGTGAACCTCCGCCCTTCCCGAAAGAAGGCATCACCGCTCATAGCTAGTCTATCGGTGCTTAGTATAAAGTTCCATTACATTCATCTCATACGTCATGGAAGCTGGCTTCTAGTATGAGGACATCATAGCTCATTAGATGATTTATCATCTCATCATTCATATTTAGTGTGTTAAGCTCAATACTCTCATTAGAGTGTTCATAGAGACTGGTCTCTTCATTATCTTACACTCTCATAGGTGAGTACATATTGGTAACATTTACTTAGGCTCTTTTGAGATTGCTCTCATCATTTACATTAGCCTCATATCATGTTGTCACGACATTCATTATCATTAGCACCTTTGCTTTTCATAGTTATTCACCTCTTATTATTTAAATGTTCATTTCATCATATGCCAATGCACTTGGCCATTTGGTGTGTTTCACTCCCTTACTTAACCCTTCTAGGGTTTCATTTTTCATTGTTCATTGCATCATATGCCAATGCACTTGGCCATTTAGTGTATTTACACTCATACTTAACCCTTCTAGGGTTTCATCATTTCATAACATACATCTTAGGATCACTTACTTTTAAACGTATGTTAGACTTATGTGTCCATACATACAAGCCATGAGGCTTCATTCATATATCGTCTAAGTGATTCATATCTTCCTAAGATTATGTGATACAAGACTTATGCATCTTATATGTATGCCAAGATCTTAATTTCGATCTAAGTAGGTGGCATTATTCTTGAACATTTAATTCACGTATGACTTATGTATCAATACAGAATTTGGGCAAGGGAACCCTATTTCGAATCCCTTGGACAACACTTAATTTTATTTTAAACTTGATAATTACATTTTTCAGATTTGGGAGACCCTAGTTAGATTCCCATCAACCCCATAACATTTCCTTTCTTTTTCTCCACTCCTTTTCTGTTTAAGTCAAGGAGGTTGTGGGTTCAATCCCCCACAAGCTCATTATTTTTATTTTTATTTATCTCTTAACTTTCTCACCTATCCAAGAGGTTGTGGGTTCAATCCCCACTCTCCACATTTATTTTCTCCTTTATTTTTCTCCTAACTCTCTCATTCATTCAAGAGGTTGTGGGTTCAATCCCCACTCTCCACATTTATTTTTCTCCTTTATTGTTCTCCTAACTCTCTCATCCATTCAAGAGATTGTGGGTTCAATCCCCACTCTCCACATTTATTTTTCTCCTTTATTTTTCTCCTAACTCTCTCATCCATTCAAGAGGTTGGGGGTTCAATCCCCACTCACCACATCTATTTTTTCTTGCATTTTTCTCACGAAATTTTTATGAAATTTTCATTCAGTGAGGTCATGGGTTCAATCCCCAATGACCTCACATTTTAAAATTTTTTTAAACGAAGCTCATTTTCTTAAAAATTGTCCGAGAATACAATTTCCAGCAGGCTGGAAATTTAGTCTCTTCCAATCCATTTTTGTCTTAATTTTGTTGATATTTTTGTAGCTTTCATGTAATGATGTCTTGGATTCAATCCTTACTGATTTCACTTATTTTACATTCATTTTTCATTGCATTTTGTACCACTTTGTTTGGCTGAACCCAACCTATCAAATGCTGGAAATTTGTTCACTATTTTTAGCTTCTTTTTATCATCATTCATACGTTAATTGTTAAGGCATTTCGTGGATCATTTGGCGCATCTTTAAGTGTAATCGTTTTATGATTATATTCATCCAAGAATTACCATTACATCCAGCAACATTACACCACTTTTACACCTCATGATTTACACAAACATTCGCACATAAAATTCAACCATAAAAATATATCATTTTTCACATACTTTCGGTTGACATAACTTAACATGCTTACAATTCTAAACACATAATCATGAACATATTATCATGAACATCAATCTTCATACTTAAACTACCAGCAAACATACCCAACCTACGATTCATTGGGAGCTAGTGACAGGGACATGCAACGGGAACAATCCTAGTTTTCGGATTAGAATTTACTAAATCTTAAGGGGTCTCTTGGGAAAGGGACCAAGAGAGAAGAAAACCCATACCTTTTATGTAGTTCAAACCTTGACTTGCTGCCCAAAACTTTCTCCAAAAATCACGTTCAAATCCCTTCAACTTCAACACCAATTCGACGGAATAGTCCTCCCTCTTGCGTAACGTTTTTGATTAGTTGTTTGTTTGTAATTTTTGTTGTGAGTTCTTTAAGTGTGAAGAACTTTTGGTTTACCTCCTGTTTTTGAAGTTATTTTGGCAGAGAAAAACGTGAATGAGAGAATGGGAGGGTTTGAGCGTGAGAGTTGAGAGATAGACGTGAGAGAGTGGGAGTCATATTAGGCTTAGGAGTCTAGTTTAGGACTTAGTCAATTATTAAAAATCTGATTTTTATTTTTATTTTAAATCAGCTAATGAATAATAATTATTAATTAATTACATTAATTGAATAGATTAAATAAAAAATCATATAAATTCATTGCTTCCACCTAGGTTCGAACCCGGGTGGAGCAGGACTTAACTGCAAGAGCTCCATTTCGTCTCTCTCTCCCTAATTTGCCCCTCCACCTTATTAAATAATTAATTAAATATATATTTAGGGTAATTACGATATTACCCTTAGCCTGGTAGAAGACCATTTTACCCCTAGACCCTCAAAACTTAAGATTTCCTCTCTTTAAGTCAGGTAAAGACTCCTTCGAGTAAATCTTCGTATTCGAGAGCCCTACATGGTTGGTCCCAACCTTTCCTAGCTCAAATAACTCCCCAAGTTAGTTGTCTTGGCTGTACCAAGGGTTCCGAGGTCTGGTTCTACGCGCATCAATCCGTGTGAACCCTGGTCTAATCGTAGGCATTCTTGGCACATTAAGCGTTACTTAGCATATCTATTTTTAGGGTTGTTACATCCTCCTCATGGAATATTATAGAGGGGTATCCTTGATTGGTTGAAATGATAGGAGGAGCTATGTTTAAATTGGGGACATTACTGTTTTGAATGGCTTTCAATCTATTTGCTAAGGTTTGTGCCACAGTTGGAGGAGGAGGATCAACAATTCGGTTGGAGTTGTTTTTGTTATTGGCATTGCTGTTAGGAGGTCTGCAATGTTGCTGTTGGCTATTGTTTTAGTTCTTTCTCGGACTGACTTGGTTACTTTTTTGATGGTTGGGTTTGTAAGTATCAAAATTGGACGAGACTTTGATGGGTGGAGGAATTCTAGCTTCCATACTACTATTTCCATTGTTGTTATTCCCCTTAGATGATGCGTTTCTATCAATCAACAGTGTACTATCATTCTCCTTCACATTTTGGTTCTTAGAATTATCCTGAATATCTAGCTTGTGATGATTAGTTCCTTGAACTTGCACATTATGTATACCTTTCTCATGCTCATTTTGATTTTTAGACCACATAAAGTTTATAGAATTATTATAGTCATTCTGATGGTTTTCAAAGGATACGTTCTTACCACTGATGTTGTTATCAACTTTAGACGTGTGGTGGTTAAAATTTTCTTACAATCATTGATTCCCAGAAGTGTCCATCGATTTTGAATTATGATCACCATCATTGCCTTTCACTGCTTCTTGGAGTCTGCCACTTTCTTTTCTCACGGGAATTTCATCAGACACCTTACCTGCATTACAGTTGTTCACTAGTTTAGCATGATTAGTGAATTTCGAATTAACCTCATAATTGTTTTCCCCATTATTTTGGGTTCCTAATAATTGTTTATCATCCCTAGTTGTATTGGGAGTGATATGTATTAGTTTTGTCGAATTAATCATCCCAATATTTTCCCCAGACTTATTGGAACCATTTGAACGATTTGAAGTAGAACTTTGTTGTGATGTAGTTACTACTATTCTAGCATCTCTTTGTATGTGGAAGGTTGTAAGCTCATCTCTCAAACTGGTCGTAGAATTCTTCAATTGAGCTCCGACGACTTCCCCGAAAATTTGGTTGGAATTTTTTCCTTCATCATCATAGTTGGTATTAATCTCATTAGGTGCGCTAGGATGAGTGGAGTCTACCCATGTGATTTTTTCCTCTAAATTCGTCTTCGATTTCGACGAAATTGACTTTTGATTTTTGGGCGATTTTTGTGAACTTCTCTGAAATTTGACTGGGAAAATCACTCAATTTGTAAGATACTTCCGTTTGATTTTTCAATCATAGATAGTTCATGTGGTGTTGAGTCCATTCCATCTATTGGAAATAATTGAATCACTCCAGCTTTTGCTAGGGAAATGATTTTGTTCGCCCATTGTGACTCCTCTTTAGAGAGATGAACAGTGATCCCTGTGTTGAAGTTCAAATTCGAGGAGCTGTGGATTGATTTAGATGGTTATTCTTGTTGGAGAGCATCCATCTCCACCAGAGCGACATTTTCGCTTTGATCCGGCGATTGTCTTACTGTCGCCAGCGGCGCAGAGCCCATTCTGATAGTACTGTATAAAGAGCGTTCCTAGTGACCGTTGGAGAATCTGGAGCGCTTTTTTTAGAGAGTAGAGAGAGAAAAAATTTTTGAAATGAGAACGGGATTGGTATTTTGGGCTTGGTGTTTCGGGTTAATGGTTTAGGTTAGGGTTAGGGTTAGGTTAGGGTTTGGTTTAGGGTTAGGGTTAAGGTTTAGTTTTTTTTTTTTGTATTTTTGGGTTTTTGGTTTAGGATTTGAGGTTTAAAATATATGGCTAAGTGTTTAATGTCTGGGATTTCGTATTTTGGACTTATGTTTTCTTTTTGGACTTACGGTTAGGGTTTAGGGTTAGGGTTAGGGTTAGGATTAGGGTAAGGGTGTTGGTTGTTTTTTAGGTTTTATGGTTCAGGGTTTAGCATTTAAGGTTTAAAATCTATGGTTTAGTATTTAATGTTTGGGTTTGGTATTTTGGGGTTTTTTAAAATTTCAACGACCCTTGTCGTGGGTCAGGGGCTTAGCAACACCCATAGGCCTTATCATTACACAAAACAATTATGTACAAAGAGGGGGGGTAATACCTTATCTCCAACCTATGATGGTTAATTTTTGACCTACTTACTAAAGTTGGTCAACTTACTCTTACGCATTAATCATTATCTAATCAAAACTATATCTAGAATACAATAAATGAGGAAGACTCTCCCCTTACACTTGTAAGAGAAAATAAAGAACTAATCCTATTCTAAACCAACTATTACAATAGTCACTTTTGAATAGGTTATAATAAAAGTACAATACATTTGTAAAGAATACATAAGATGTATGCAGCAGTGATAAGCACCTTAAGGTGGTTCTTTAATTCTTTTGAGTCTTTTCGTTCTAAAGCTCTGCAATCCAGCCTTTTACAGCATATAACATGCTTTGATTGCTCCCAATAATTGATGAGGAGTGTAGAAATGTTCAATTATATCCTTATTATGACTCCATTTTGATAACAAATCAACAGTACCATTTTTCAAGAGGATTCGCGGCATGTCAAGCGACTTCTTCTAAGGCTAGAAGACCACTGGAAGAACGATATTGAAATATTTGGTACATGAAGCCATGATCTGATAGATATACATCGAAATCAATCTACAATCTACTTACCAAGTATAGCTCGTAACAATCTATCTTCCATGTCCAGACCCGGCGATAGGATAGGAGCGCGCCTCAAAAAAGTATAGTACTCGATTCCAACCAACCAGCAAAAAGCATTAACGCTGCAAAGACCAATGCCCCAATTGCTGTACAATAGAGTTGTAATTCACTAGTTATTCCTCAATTGGAATTTGGTTATTCACCATGTACGATGACTTTGGCACTGGACGTTCCCAAAATGGGGCTTTTTGTGCCAGCTCATGATCTAAACGAGTCGCACATACACCCTAGTACATGTTCCTCGACGCTGAGGGCACCCCCGAAGAGAATAGAAATAGAGAACGAAATAACTAGAAAGGTTGTTAGAATCCCCCTCTTCTAGAAGGATCATCTACAAAGCTATTCGTTTTAAATTTTTCATCTCGAATTGTATTCCCACGATTTACTATGACTTTGCTTTACTATTACTTTATTTTATTTTCGTGATTTTAATCTTTTACTATGGCTGAATGGCAAAATAATATCGTATGTTAATAAAAGACCTAACCTCTATTCAAGCAGTTTATGTACCCGCAAGGAGTGCTTGTGTTGTGGTTTTCGTAGTTGCAAGAATATTTTTTTTTCGAGAAAAGGTCCCCTCCTTCAATATCATGATTGGGGCAGAGGCAAATAGAGCTTTTGCACATTTTCGGCGATGCCATACGCAAAAAGGAAGAGACTGGGACCATGATCCGTAGTAACCTAACGGCTGTCCTCCTCCTGGCCCAACCCTAGACACTCTAAGATCCTTTTTCAAACCTGCTCCCATTTCGATTTCGAGTCAAGAAAAAAACGGCCCGGGGGGGACCACCACGGCTCCTCTCTCTATGCCAATAGATTCGTGACATCCATGTATGCGGAATGGAAAGAACCATGCCTTTTTTCTTAGAAAAGCCTCCTCATGAACTCTCTATCTTTCGAACCACATAACTATTTAGTCAAAACAAGAATTCATTTTGGTCGAACCGACTAGTTTGCTTTGTTTATTGGTTTATTGTAGGGCATATCTCAGATGAGTTCCTTAGTTTTTGGACAGGACAGGTGGGAACCAGGAGGTAACGCGTCTGTTAAAGCAATCGGGCAAATGCGTGTATACTAGCTTACTAGCTTAGCTGTTACTGTGCTTTCTAGATACCGGGAAAGGTAAAGAGAAGGGGCCGTCGTTGGTGCCATTCGTTCGTAGAGCTATTTACTCGATCGGATTCCTATTCAAAGAGTGCATAACCGCGAACTGCTAAAGATGGAAAAAATGCAAGGAACTGAGATTATTTCGTTTCCTTCCTTATCAGCAAGAAACTGCTCGTCCCATACCTTCTGCCTGTCTCATATGTGTGGAACTTGGTCTTTTTCGGTTCCAGCCTCTCCCTCGAATACATAGGGTAGGTAGGGCTGGGTGAGAAATGGTTCCCTCTTGCCAATAAACTTTCCCCGGCCTTCGATTAACCTTACTCATAAAGGGTCTTACGGTCGGACTTATTTCATATCATGGTTCAGGCCTTAAAAATCAGTGAGGTTTACTCTTCCTTTTCGATGCCCGTAGTCAGATGCTTCTTCTATTCTTTTCCCATAGTGGGTTGCCCGGGATTCGAACCCGGGGATTTGGTATTTGGATATTTTTTGTATCAATGATCTGGCGAATTCTCAATGATTCATTCTTAGATTGTCTAAATGACGAGTTTTCATTGTTTAAGCAGCAATTTCTTATTTTTTTTTCATAAATCTAAAATAAAACAAAAAAGGGATTTTGACACCCGGCTTTGAGAAAATTTTTTAATCGACTTTTGTCCTTTTAATTGACATAGACCCCAGTTATATGATAAAATGAGGATACTACGGAGAAAATACAACATTTTTGTTACCTGACCAGCCATCAAGAGAAGCAAATACAACGGGTACGCTAATCAATAAGATTAATGGTTCAGCCCTCAGCGTGGGGATCTTTCTGGAAATCAAAACTGGTTTTGTTGAGGAACGAAGTAGCCCGTCGCTTACCCGCAAATAAAAAGAATTCTACCCAATTTGTTGAATAGCTTGAATATTTCGTCAATTCATTATTTCGTAATGTAATAGAAAAAAAATCATTAAACAACTCCTTATCAATCCCGACCATTTGTCTCCCTGTATATGTGTTGACATGGAAAGGTTTCCAGCTTGCTACCAATTTGTTGAATAGCTTGAATATCTTGCCTATTTCACCATGGTATTATACTTGTTCGATTAATCCATTTTCTCACCAATTTAGAATCAACCTCCAACAGAATTCTTTTGTAACCATGTTGTTCACACCAATCGAGTCCATACAATGCTACTTTAATTTCTGCACTGTTATTAGTACCAAAGCCAAGAGGTATAGCAAAAGGCATAAATCATATTACCATGATTATCTCTGAACCCCACCCCCCCCACCCCCGCCTATTTTACATGGATTGTGCAATGCACGACCGTCTCTATTCAATTTAAAGAATCCTAATACAGGCTTGTCCCATTGCACAAGAGATACCTTAATTTGCAGTTGACAGTGATTGACCATTTTGAACAATCTGTCCCACGTATAAGGCCAGCGTATCATAGGAAAATTGATCGTGAGTATTTGAACAATATATCTAAAAATGAGATGTTGTACTCTGCTCAAGCTTGATTTTTTACCCCCATATTTTATTGCACACCTGTTCTTCCACAAATTCCAGCAAATATAATTAGGTAAAATTTGAAATAAAATTTTTTGTACCACATTATGGTAGTGTAAGCTTCTCCACTGCATCAACAAGCATCTCAAATTGGTAGTGTCATGATGTAATCCCACCATAGCTGAATGCTTCTAATATATATATTTGGCAATATTCCCAATGACAAAAATATGGTTCACCTCATCTTTCCCTGGTCTATGGCAGCAAAAACAGTCACTAATCTCCTTTCCAAACGTAACCAATTTTTCATTAGTTTGTAGTTTCCTCTCAAAGTTCTCCAAATACAAAAAGAAACTTTGATAGGCAAGATTTTGTGCCATATAAATTTGTTAAAGGAATACCTGGTGTGTTTCTTCCTAATTGAATTCCATGCATTTAAGATAGAAAAATTTCCATCTCAGATGATGTCTAAACAGGTGAATCTGGCAAGGTTTCATTGTAATGAATTGGAGTACTTAATATCACAGGAACCAACAAAGATGGGGCATGCTGTCGAAATTCCCTTTCTTTCCATTTTCCTGCTTCAGTAAAATGATAAACTGGAATATTATTTAGACTACAAATATTACCACAATATTTAGCTAAGGCTCCATCTCCAAGCCAATTGTCCCACAAGAAACTACAAGTTCTGGAGTGAATAATATAACTAATATGTGATTCAACAGACTATCTATTCCTCGTAAGATATCTCCAAACAAATGAATGCCCTGTATCATATTTCTTTGCCACTGGATTCGATCTTTGGCAATATTTATATTTTAAAAAATGCCCCCAGAGAGACTGTTTCGTCCAATATTCCCACCATTGTTTAAATTGGAAAGATATATAAATATCTTCATATATCCTCACCCCTATACCTCCCTCATCATTAGGGTAACCAAGAGTTTCCCAAGACGCCCAATGATATTTTTTCTTTTCCTTATCACTCCTCCAGAAAAAATCAGCAATGAAAGTTTTTATTTATTTTAATGTAGTCTTATGAGGTGATATAGGAGCCATAGTATGAATAGGAATCGATTGTAACACATGTTTCACTAACGTTGCTTTACCCCCAAAACTCAAAAGTTTGGATTGCCAACATGTTATTCTCTTTATTATTTTGTCTACTAAATGAGAATAATTATAATTCGTTGACCTCCAACATATAAAGTACATCCTATGTACATAATATGACTATCTTTCTTACAAAAACCAGTTTCCTCCTTAATTAGATCAATAATATCTACAGCACTGTGAGTAGTGACCATAAAAAAACTTTTATCTTTGTTTAAAAATTGATCATACACCATTTCATAAGCTGTTATAGTCTTCATGGTTAATGGTAAATAGATTGAGTAGAACAAAAAATAATAATATTGTCCGCAAAACTTAAATGATTAATTTGAGGCCATCTATTCTCCATGTGAAAACCTTTGTATAACTGATTTTTATGTAACAAATTAAGTTGTCTAGATAAAACCTCAGCACCTAAGATAAATACTGCTAGAGACAATGGATCACCTTGTTTAAGACCTCTAGTGGAATGAAAAAAAATCATGTCATTTACCATTTATAACAATCGAATACCAATTATTACTCATTATCCTCAAAACCCTATCAATGAATATTTCTCAAAAACCCATCCTTCTTAAAACTAAGCAAGTATAGGACCAAGAAACTCTATCATAAGCTTTGACCATATCGAGTTTAATGTCCACATTATCACCTTCATTAGTCTGTTTAATACCATGAATTATCTCTTGAGCTAACATAATGTTTTTCGAAATACTCCTTCCCTTTACGAATCTAGATTGATTGTGCGATATTAGGCTAGGGATAATTGGAGCTAATCTAGCACTCATTATTTTAGAATTGATTTTATTAGAAAAGTTACTAAGGCTAATTTGTCTGATATCTTTAAGCTTGTCAGGATGATCCAATTTGGGAAGAAGGATTAAACATGCATGAGACATATATTTAGGCATATCTTCACCATTACTGATAGATTGATCAGCAACAAGTAAATCTTCCTTAATGATTGCAAAACAAGTCTGATAAAATTTACCTCCAATGCCATCCGGACTCGATTCTGAATTTGGATTCATAGATAATACCACTTTGCTTAGTTCTTCCATAGTGGGAATACTTTCCAAAACAGAATTTTGGTCAACAGTAACCATATTAGGAATATAGTACAAAATATCTTCACTAATTCTAACATTTTTTCTAGTAAAAATATTTTGAGAGTATTGACAAGCTTCATTGGCAATATTATCATCACCTTGCACCCATTCTCCATTTTCAGTAAGAATTTTGTGCATAAACATTCTCCTCTTTTTTCCTCTCATCACAGCATGAAAGTATTTTGAATTAACATCACCTTCTTTTAACCAATGAAGCTGGTTTTCTTTTGTAATAGTGTGTGTTCAATTTTCAAATACATTATATATTGTGCATTAATACAGTACAACTTTTCTCTATTATCATCATTATTATCATTGATTATATTTTCTTCAGCATGCCTTACAATCTCCTTATATTCTTTTATTTTTGCAAAAATATCCCCATATTCCTTCCTAGACCACGTACTTAGAGTATTAGTTAATGTCCTCATTTTAGTATGTAGAACCCACATAGGATTGCCTGAAACCTTTCTTTTCCAACAAGTAGCCAAAATATTTAAAAAAGAAGTCCAACAATTAAGGAATTGAAATATTTTATAACATTCTCATGTCTAACAGTTATTTGAAGAAACAATGGACAATGATCAGAACCTACGAAGGTAAGTGAGTGATATTAGTCTAAGGCCTTTTCTCCAACCATATATCACTTACCAAATCCCTATCAAATCTTTCCCAAATTCTAGCTTCTTCATACCTTTGATTACACCAAGTATAAGGTTGCCCATTATATCCAATGTCTACAAAACCACAAGCTTCAATGAAACTAATGAATTCAAAACTTTTGTTCATATTTTAAGCTCCAACACCTAATTTCTCATGAATAGAAGAAATGACATTAAAATCTCCAATGATACACCAAAAATTTTAATGTTATGGTTGTTATTTTACGTGCATAAACCTATGTGAATCGTGATGTTCATATAAGATGAAATGTGGGTGATTTGAGTGATAATCTCTTGGCTAGACGAACCTATGAAAAATGCACCCAAAACGTGTTAAATGATGTACGAATTACCCTATGAGTTCAAGTGTAAATGTTGATGAAAGTGAGATGAAATGTGACCAAATTTCCAGCAACTTACAAGTTTGGTTTTGGCTAAATGAATCCATGAAAAATGCACCTAAGAACGTATTAAATGATCTACGAATTACCCTATTAATTCAAGTGTAAATGTTTAAGGAAGTGAGCTGAAAAATGTGACAAAATTTCCAGCAAATTATGAGTTGTTTTCGACTTAACATAGATGAATAAATCTGGAAATTTAAATGGGTATAAATTAGGTGAGGTCATTAGGAATTGAACTAGCGACCTCACCCTTGAATAGCACTAAAATGTGAAAAAAGAAATGGGGCTGAGGGGGGTTCGAACTTGGGTACTCATGGCTTGAAATTAATATATGAAGTTAAGAATTGAGAGGAGTGGGATTCGAACCCACAACCTCTCAGTCAGAACTTAAGGAAACAAATGAAAAGAAAATAAATATGAGGCGTGGGAATTGAACCCACGACCTCTAGGCAGTAAAGGAGAGTGAAAGAAATTGAAAATAAAAGAAATGTGAGGCATGGGAATTGAACACACGACCTCAAGGCAGTAGAGGAGAGTAAGAGAAAATGAAAAGAAAAGAAATGTGAGGCGTGGGAATCGAACCCACGACCTCAAGGCAGTGAAGGAGAGTTAAGAGAAAATGAAGATAAAAGAAATGAGAGACGTGGGAATTGAACCCATGACCTCTAGGCAGTAGGGGCGAAATAAAAGAAAAATAAAGAGAGGCTGTGGGGGTTTGATCCCACAACCTCATGGTCTACTCAAAATAGACAAGGAAAAATAAATAAAAAAATAAAAGGGGTTGTGGGGGTTCGATCCCACAACCCCTCGGCCAAGGGAGATAGAGTTTAAAGAAAAGAAATTAAAATAAAATGAGGTTGTGGGGGTTCGATCCCACATCCTCTCAAACCCTTTGAGCGAAAAATGAAGAGAAAAACTAAGGGAAAAATAAAATGAAGGTGTTGGGGCTCGATCTTGGGTCCCCAAACCGTGTGGACCAAAATAAAACAAATGAAAAATGTAAGTGTTGTCCAAGGGATTTGAAATCGGGTTCCCTTGCCCAAATTTCCGTATTGATACATAAGTCATACGTGAATTAAATATTCAAGAATAATGCTGCCTACTTAGATCAAAATCGAGATCTTGGCATACAAACAAGATGCATAAGTCTTGTACCACATAATCTTAGGAAGATATGAATCACTTAAACGAACTATGAATGAAGCCTCATGGCTTGTATGTATAGACCCATAAGTCTAACATACGTTTAAAAATAAGTGAACCTAAGATATATGTAATGAAATGATGTAACCCTAGAAGGGTTAAGTGAGAGTGTGAAACACACTAAATTGCCAAGTGCATTGGCATATGATGAAATGAATATTATGTAATGAAATGATGAGACCCTAGAAGGGTTAAGTAAGAATGTGAAGCACACAAATGGCCCAGTGCATTGGCATATGATGAAATGAACATTCACGTAAAAAGGGGTGAGTAATTATGAAGAGCAAATGTGCTAATGTTAATGAATGTGGTGACAACATGATATGAGGCTAATGTAAAAGATGAGAACAATCTCAAATGAGCCTAAGTAAATGTAACCAAAACGTACTCACCTATGAGAGTGTAAAGTTAATGAAGAGACTAGTCTCTATGAACACTCTAATGAAAGTGTTGAGATTAACACACTTACTACTAATGATGAGATGAGAAATCATCTATTGAGCTATGATGTCCTCATACTAGAAGCTAGCTTCCATGACGTATGAGTTGAATGAAATGGAACTTTATACTGAGCACCGATAGACTACCTATGAGAGGTGATGCCTTCTTTCGGGAAGGGCGGAGGTTCACGTAACTCTCACGAGATGAGATTGTCCGGCATGCCGGGTATGAGTCACCTTATATCTCCTAGTCTTCGAACCTATACTGCCAATATAGGGATCTGGCGGAGTTCAATTCCCATGTACGCTAGCATGTTTTGGGTCACTTTGGCCGGTGATTCCACCTATTTTCACCATGGGAGAGACACTAGATTTCATGATGCTCACATGATCTATGTCGGTTAAAGTTAAAGTTCCCAATGAATGAATGAGGCCAGCCTCAAATGATGCACATAATGAAATGAACAATACCAAAGGTGTTAGGATAGGATAATCAAAAGGTGAGCTAGACTCAAGTAATGACACTAGGTTATTCTTGATCATTGCACAGCAAAACCGATGAGATTCTTAAACTACATCCTAGGTATAGCTGGTGTTTACACTAGCTTATGAATGAATGAAATGAAGTACGTATGAATGAATGAAGTAGACTCTGTGTTTGCTAAAGAAGACTCCTTAGTTGAGGTCCCATATGTTGAGCCATCATTTTGGGAAGTCTTAATGTCAAGTCCATGATTCCAAGGTCTCATGGCATATTACTGAATGATATAAAAGATGTTATGTGCTATATGCAATATGATATGTGCTATGTGTAAGATGTTATTTGATGTGTGCAATATGATAAGTATGATGATTCATGTTACTCTCATGGCATGACTTTCCTAATCCAAATTTGGAAAGCTCACTAACTTTCCTGCTCCAAATTTGGAAAGTTCACTAACTTT